>DWJZ01000501.1:0-31661 GCA_018249125.1 Asbolis capucinus
GATGGTAAGTGGTGATGGAGCCCTCGATAGTAAAGAGCATTCACGTCGAAGAACCTCTTCACATGTCTTGAGGCCACATTATTAATTATATAACATAATTCTGCTGTCATTTTAGAATGCTGAGAAATACATCCGTTTTCCAGTGGCCTTGACATTTAAGGTCAACTAATATAAAATAAAATTTGCATTTTTTCTGGTCATCTTCAAAGTTAGCTCGTTAATTAAATATTCGATCAACGGAGCTAAGTAATCAGTATAACTTGAAATGACAGGTCTGATTGTGAAGTGGGTAGTTAACCTAACTGCTAAACCGGTTGTAGGGTCGATATTCACTCAAAAGTATTTTTTCATGACGAGTATTTGTTGTCGGGGTGTAAAAAATATTAATTTACGAATTCATTTAAAATGTATGTTTATCAGTTGTCTGATCACACCGTAAATATATCAGTTATATAGGCTGACAACTTCGCACAGAAGCGTCTATTTAATCGGCGCCATATTTGCGCTGTTCTGTGTTAAAATGTTGGAAACTGAGAGCCGCCATATTGACAAATGACAGTCGCCATATTGCATTAAATGTCAAATTACTAGATTCACCAATGGACGCAGTCTTTACGACAAGCTTGTTGATAGTCTTCCACCAGGTACGACACAAGCAAACCCCCTATTAAAAATACTGTAATTATGCATGGAATAGCATGTCCATTGTACATGCCGTGTCTGGTCACCATAGTTAACGCTAACGCATAATTTTGCATCAAATGACGGTGACTAAGTTGTTTTAATATTTATTTATTTATTGAGATATTAATTTTACTTTAATCTGTGAAGATTATTAAGAATAGAACTACTTGGCTCAGCGAACTTCGCACCGCATTGACAACTACTTAATTTAATGAACCGGACCAGTATTCCGTATGATTCCGTACAACAAATAAAAATCTGGAAAATTGGTCCAAATCTTTTTAAAACAGAAGAATTTCTGTACATATTTATTCTATCTAGCGATTTAAATTATCAATAGGCTTTATTATATTTTTTTTATACATATTGTGTTATTAATATGATAGTGAATGTAAGGACTTTTTTATTGTAAAATATTGACTTTCGTTAAGTGAGCTTTGGTTCCTAAGACGAAATAAATGCATTTCATTTCATATAAAGTCAAAGTCAAATATTTTATCATCGAATATCGACCTCACTTAGTAAAACTCAGAAGATTACGAATGGAATTATTACAATATACACACCTACATTAAAGACAGAGCATGGCAGTGTAATAAACATATTATCACGATATTTATTTAAAATAAATGATTCACAGAAAAATACATAGTATAATATTGACTTACACGACATTTTAAGTTCTTAAATAATTTAACTCACGTTCCACAGTACAAGGATAAAGGTTTAACTTTTAATGATGAGACACTTTGTAAATCCCAGTTAATAATATACTTACATATTTGCACACGTTCCTTTTAACGTATTTGATTTTATCTCAGCTGATAATTTGAATTTAAAATAGCCATTGACCTTTTAAACATTTTTTGCACCATATTTGCACAAACAAGAAAATAATAGTGTAAAAAAAACAAAAAGATTTTTGACCTGTGAACTTCTGTTTCTAGCAAATCCCGCATCTGAAGTTTGACATTCACATTTCATACGAATAAAAATACCATTCACAAAGGAGTGTTACCTGTCATAAAAAAAATATTATTAAAGGGTAATAAAATGTCAAAAAGTTGGATATTGAGAACAGTTATAAAATCAAACCTATGTAAGAAAATACCGTAATAACGAAGAAGAAAGAAAAAATAATTAATTTTATTTCATTACGCTACTAGTGAGGACGTCTGTCCGTGAAATATAACAAAATCAGTTGGTAACTGAGGGTAGATCGTCCCGTACTAAAAGACGGTTGCTTCCTTCAACACGCCGCATCGTCACGAATTTTACAAAAATCTTTTTGCCGGTATGCTAACTTCTCCGACGACAATTAATATCTGTGCCATCTAACAATTTTTCATTAAGCATGCCATCGAAACATAAAAAAATATCATAAGGTAAAAATAATTATAATTACAGGTCTCAGAATATCGTAAATAAATCACAAAACTATTAATGATAGCTACATCTATCATCAAAGGCCAATGCCATCACAGAATATGTCGGAGAACAATTTAACATTCCATATAATTACTTTTTGTATATTTTGCTATCGGCTACTCTCCATATGTTTTTCGCGCCGATATTTCGACCCAGTTGCATGGTACATGGTCCCGGCTGAAGTACGGTGCGATGAGACAGACAGACAGATGACAATAATACATTAGTCTGTCTACTTGATGTCTATTTCGTTTTTGAGTTGTGTTTACCATGAGTCACACTACACTGACCACATCTCATTACGTAACAACATATGTATATCGTTAGTACCTGCAATATAGCAATGTACGCAGTCCACGTGTTTAAATTAATATAGTGAATGATATTTTCTGTCAACAGCTACGGTGGTTTATTCACAAACAATATCAAACGAATATGAGTCAGCATTCGAATCAGATGGATTTGGAAACTCAGGTTTTAATGGACCTACAACAAATGGTTACGAAGATGCTACAAGCTATGGTGGTAACAGGAAAGCCAAATACCAATCTTACAATGACCAGTATCAGCAGTCATCAGCACCCAGAACATCTGCTACTAAGTGCATAGAGAAGAATGAACGGTATCCTGTATCCGGCAGCTGTGATAGATACATAGAATGCCTTGTAAGGAAATACACATGCATTTTGGATTTGACCTTTTGATAATGGTGTTCAGATTTAAAAATAAACTTTATTTTGTTGATATTTAAGTTCAGAACTCGACTGATAAGTTTTCCGTTCCGATTCCTGATTTATTTTTCTTTCAGAATGGGACAGCTGAAGAAAAGTTATGCCCGGATGGACTGCGTTTCAACCCCGATGTCACATTCAACGTTTATCCGTGCCAGTATCCGATTGATGTTCCTTGTCTTGCTCGATCTTCACTTCGTAAGTAGACTTGTTTATCTACCCCTCTTCTTCTTCCTCTCCGTCTTTTAGCCATCGTCCTTCCCCTTCTTCTTATACCACCCCTCTTGAATCGATATGTGGTACCCAACAGTGTATGGGATTAACGGCATTATTGATACCGGTTATTCAATGATGTACTGCTTCCCGTCTTACTATGTCTTCTCTGCGTATGCGAGTCTATCACTTCCTGGTTATCTGCCAATGCATTAGTAACAGCCCGGCTTGATTTGCTAACGTCCATAGTCAACAATTCTTCTGTAATGTCAGATGACTCGTCTACTGGTTTACTTGCTTATAGTATAAACCCTTCTATATTTATGCCAAAAAATTCTTCACAGAACTCTGACAAATTTCGTTAAAATAATATAGCAAAAGGTTATGAAGAAGGTCCTTATTATAATGATTGACTAATATACATCTTCGGAGGTTTTTTCAAGAGATATTTGCTCTTGAGCATAAAGGTCAATCTGATCGGTCAAGTTAGTATTGTGCAACATAACCAATTTTATCTTTTCCTAATCTTTTTGCATTTATATCTGTTCGTCAAGAATAGTTTCTGGTGTTATTATCTTAAAACCAATTTTAAGGTTTTATAATATTCCGGTTTTCTTAGGTCTTAGGCAATTTTTTTCTTTATCACGCCTCTTCTCGAGTATTTGATGAACGTTTATAGTTTACATACTCCAAAGACAACATCCAGTTCTAACTTCTGTCGAAATAATCCTAAAATCGGGGACTCGGAAGGTTTTAATGGCAGGAAAATCTTTAATTTTATTCGTTATCAATCTTCAAAAAGTAGAAAAATAATAATATATCTGATACTAACACTACTTATATAATTTTTAATGTCAATTTGAAATAAGACAATATTTTTTTATTCAAGAACCACAGTAAAATTCTCTTCTTTCTCAGAGCCCGCTCAGCCCACCGACCAATGTCCAAATCAGTTTGGGTACTTCAAGATAGGAGACGCCAGAAACTGCAGCGGTTTCAGGAACTGCGTCAACGGAGTTGGCTATGATTTCGTCTGTCCAGATGGCCTGGCCTTCAGCGCTGACACATACCGCTGCGAGTGGCCGGACCAAGTCGCTGACTGCGATGCTGAAGGTGAGTTTTAGAATAACATTTCCTGTTTCAAATCAGATGTGTCTGCATTTTGTTATTGATGATGATGGATGTTATTGTTATGATCATTATATTTAAGGCTAGTTTCCGCACGCGGCTTCGCCTGCGTGGTAGGTGGGTTTATAAAAAGTAGCCTTTGGTTATTCCAGAGTATAATCCATCTTTACGCCAAATTTAATTTAGATCCGTTCAGCAGTTTTTGCGTGAAGGAGTAACCAACATCCATCCATACTCACAAACTTTCTAAACTAAACTAAAATAAACTAATATTAGGAGAACATTAGTAGTACTAATAATATACATGTACCCAGGTACCTACTAATATACAGGTGCCATGTACCTAGCTTGTAATCCAGGCGGAGCTTCGTGGACCAAGGATGGGGAAAACCACCTTTTTTCTGGATTCAATGCGTAATACTATATACTTTTAGACAATCAAGATTCTAGGGGGAGCATCTGCCATTCCCTCTCATTACTTTCGCATTTATAATATTGGTAAAGCTTAAAAAATCCTCTGTAGCCTATTCTGACTAGCTCTGTGTTGGCATTGATAGGTTAGATGAATGTTTATTCTCGGGTTATGTTATATGTTGCATATATCACTCGCTGTGGTACGGGAAATAATGTCTAAGCGTTTTTTTATAGACTGGCGGTTTCAGGATATATTTTGAAGTTATACTTCTTTAGGTGCGTTGGGGAAAAGGAGAGTAAATTTTTACGATGCGCGCGCACTCCGTCACAAAAAACCGACACCCTGAAGTTAGATAGTCAACATTTTAGTTTTTTTCTATTATTAGTGTCGTGTTTTCTATAAGCGTAAGGATAAGGTGAAAGATAAAATCTTTAGAAAGATTTTTATCTTGTTATGCCAAAAAAGTTTAACTTCGTGCGTACACACATACTTTTTTTTATAAACTGGCGGTTTTAGGAGATATATTTTTTTAATATTTCAGCTTTCCTCGGCTTCAAGTGCCCTGTTATACCAGAGTCAAAAGAGCTGGGTCCCCCCGCTGGCTTCAGATATTACCGGTGAGTTTGTTCGGTTTTTACAGGATTTTGTTGAGTAATTTAACAAGGTTTTCTTTAGGTTTCACGAAATATAATAAAATGATGCGTATCGTATCGCAAACTCATATATTTTCTTATCGAATACCAATTTTAAGTAATACGAGGTAAAATTAATGTTTTAAGATAGACTATATTTATGGCTAGAAAAAGGGGATTGAATTTCGGAAGCACATCTATGAAAAGAGAATCTGCTCGGTACTTAAGCGTGGTCGGCACCCTCGTTATTGAAAAATACTACATATTAAACTGATATTACAAAATACTAGATACTACGGTTTCGCCCGCGTGCTATGTTATTAAAATTTGCCTATTTCTTATTCCAGTCGACAACTTTATCTCTGTACTAAATTTCATTCAAATCCATTCAATGATTTTTGCTTGAGGGAGTAACAAACATCCATTCTTCCAAACTTTTTATTAATAGTATTATTATAAATAAATGGGATGTTATGGTTAGGTATGAGTTCGGGAGTTATGAAATTAGGAATTTAATGTAAATAATTCATTTCTTTATTTTATTTTATTCGGAATGTTCACAGTCTCAAATAATGTAAGATACAATATTTTACACATTACACCTTTTAGTAGGTCTATGATTATTATTATATATTATTGTAATATTAATTAATTAATATTTATTTTATTCTGACGTTCACAGTCTCAAATAATGTAAGATACAATATTTTACACATTACACCTTTTAGTAGGTCTATGATTATTATTATAATATTAATTAATCAATATTATGGTAATATTAATTATTTTAAAGTACAAGTGTTTTATTGTAAGTATTTTTATGTACACTAGTAAAGTAAACAAACCATTTATAAACTATGCATCGTTCAGGAAAGTTGTTCGAGACAAGAAAATTATGCGTTAAATTACGTCTGTCTGACATTTCAGAAATCCTAATAGTAATTTGTAGTAGGTAATAAATTACAATTATTTTATGTAAACACTAAATTACTAAGTATAATTCATTACTTAAATATTTGTTTATGTCACTACATTATTTGTAGTACTGTTAACATTAGTAAGAATTCCACGAACTAGGTTTATACAAAATATTTAAAAACACAAGCTCTAACAGATCCTTAATATAAGGAATCAAATTTTATAACTGTATTGTTAACCGTTGAGGAGTTCCCCTGGAGCCAGTTACGAACGTAGTATCAGGCCATACTTGTCATAAAAATGCATTGTCATCAGGATAAAAACTTTATGTAAAATTGCAGCTCCGTAGTGTAAAAGGAAGTGGGTCTAATTAAGCTTGGAAGATTTGACGCGTAACAAAAAAATATACAAACATACTAATATACAAATATACATTGCAACTTATATAAAAGCTTGTAAAAAACAAGAAAGTTTTAAGACGACCAAACGGAAAGAGAACGGTCCATTTTATTGATACAATTACGTCAAAAAAGAAAAAAGGCAAAAAAGGGTAATAACAGGTTAAATAATAGGTTTTATAATAATAAAAATATATATTTTAGACGAAATCATGCTTTAGAAAAGAAGAATGAAAGAATATGTCTATTCACTTTTTCAATATTCTTGTTAAATATCCAACCGGCCGACGTCCGTGCGCTAAACATGGCGTCAGTGTACTTATTTTGCAATATTGACATCAGCATTACATTATCAATATGAACGTTGATGTGATAGTACCATTGACATTTGAGTTGCCTGACAAAATAACAATGACATATTTAAGTACACTATTAACACAAGTTGCTTAATTTTCAGTAAAAGATATTCTTTAGGAATGCGTTTTAATATACTTTTTTATTAATTCCCCAACGACTTACGCAAGTGTTCATGCCTCTCTTAATAAAATATGGGTAATTCATGAGTGTTTAGTTGGAGTAAAACAACTCAATTTTTATTATATTTATAACACGAATATGTAGGTAATTAATACATTTATAAACATTTACTCAGTATAAAACAATTATAATCTATGAACTAACTCATGTGAATCCTTTTTATATTTTTTTAAATATCAAATGTTTTGCGCCTCCCCTGAAAACCGGCCATGCCTATCAAGGTAGACGCGCCCCACTGGTTGAGAAAGCCTGCAGTAGAGCGAGTTCTCGGAGGGAGACTCATGTATATACAGTAAGCGTACAAGCCTGGAGGGTTGTTACGATTGCAAGTGGTCGAAAAAGTTAAGCAAAAGTTTCCGCAGTCGGTAGGAGAATGGATGACTGTTAGTGGCACAATTTCACGAGGCTTCCGTGCATCGGAGGACACGTAAACCCATCCGGTTGTTGTCGCTAGATTTAACCATTAAGTTCATCAGAGGCTTTTGGGTGCCATAAAAACTTCCGACTGTTGGGTTGGCCTCCTCTAATACGCATAGGAGCAACGTGGAATATGCTCTAGGCCTCCTCAGTATGAAGAGTCACCCGTGCTCAGTAGTGGGCCATCAAGGAAAACAGACAAATATATCTAGCGAATATGAGTAACGTGGTGTTATACGATAATAGACCGTTTCTTTACGCGTAAAAAATATAATCCCGCTTAATACGACTTTATCCCGTAACCAACTCTGTAGATACTGACAGTTATGAGAGAAAAAAAAACCTTGCAAAATATTTATTAAGCGAGAAAGTGCTAACTATATGGATACAAGACCTATATTGTTCGTTGTTACAACACTACAGTACCTACATACATTATTCGCAGCGTCTTTGTCCTCTTTTATTCAAAACTCCATTGTTGTTTGTCGTTTTCGCAATGGTCTATCAGCACAGACTGCTCTGTATTTGATAGACTGCTAAAACCAGGTCGAACGTGTATTTTAAGTAATCATTATTATGTCCTAAGTAAGCACCCTGAGGTTGTCTGGAATAGATTGCTGCTTAGAGATATAACCTTTTGTGTTCTTAAAAAATTTTCGAGATTACTTTTGTATTAGTTCTCTTATGTACACAATAAAGAGTATTTGTCCTTTTTATTGGGCCCCATTTAATTTAGGGCCTATTTGATGAGGCCCTTAGTACCTTAAGTAAAAAATTTGTTATAATACCTTAAGTAGGTACTATTTTGATAGACCATCAGGGAGGCTTTGTTATCGATATAGAGACCAAAACATTTTTTTTGGATTTGTTGTCTGTCTGCCTGTCTGTTTGTGTTGACGAAAAAACCACTGGACAGATTTAGATAAAACTTGGTATAGTCGTAGTTAAAAACCCGAGAATGGTTATACTATATGTTTTTTCCCAGGAAATGGCTTAGTTCACACAGGAGAAAAAAATAAGTATGGCAACCCCGAAACCAATGGACCAATTTAGATGAAATTTAGCACTTATGTTACAATGCTTATAGGATACTTTTTATCCCAAAAAATTGCTTTGATCCCGTTGGATAATAAGTTAAAATTAATATGGCAACTGTGAAACGGCGGGCCTGGGGTTGAGCAGCCTTGTTCTATTGGGTAATTGGGATTAATAAAAACAAATATTTGAACTCGATAATGACGACACACATTACGTCAATTAAGGCTCGACTTGAGTTTTCTCTCCGCAATGACAAAATAAAATTGTCATAGATGAAGATTGTCATATAGCATCTTAAATTTTAAAAGTTATTTTATTTTCATTTAGTAGGTAGATGCATAATTTGAAAATATAAATATTTCGTTAAAATTTTGTTCGAAGAGATTTTACTTTTGAGTCATACAAGTCGTGTGAATAACTTGGTCAAAAAATTTAAAAATTATTGTATAGTATATTTCTATTCATTTATAGTAATTTCATCTTCTTGGTAAATAATTTAAGATTGTGCAAATTTAAAAGCTACATAAACAACAAACTAGAAATATGCACCATTTGATTAGCTCCTCGTATTGATTGCGTAAGGGCAGCTTTTTACGAGGCTCGGTGTATGTTTTGTAACAAACTGTCAGTCCGTTCATAACTTATATTAGGTTGTATTATAGAGAAAAGTTAATATAGTAATTTAAATTTATTAATGACAAGTATGCCGGGATATTATGACGTCCGCAGTCAGGGTCGTAGGCCAGTTTGATTTCAAAAGTCTGTATTAGTGCCGGTAATTTTGAAAAGATGTGCTGAGGTGTTTTTTCACCGATTATTCTCTGCTTAATTACCTTTCCGAACCAGCGGTATTAACCAGCAGCAGTAACCAGATTGTACATATATTCGACGGTCATGAACGCAGCTTGGTGGAAGGCCAAGCCAAGTTTCGGATTTTTTTATACTACGAAAGCCTCCGACGTGGTTAACGCATTTTATCACAGTCGAAACCAACGGCTTTATATGCCTTCCCAAGCATAAAAGTTCTCATGAATTTTTTGCCACTAACGGTCACCTATCCTCCTACCGACCGCGCCCACTGTTGCTTAGGAGAGGTCCTATTTCTTATTCAACTAAAACGCCAGCCCTTTAAGGAACTGAAGGAGCAAAGCATTACAACAGAACTCCTTGGAAAATTTTATGCCTCAACGAAATTCTTGCGTAATGATTACAAAGTGCCTAATTTATTTTACGATATAGCATTTCCTTTGTAAAACCCTTTATTCATAAGCACGTAAGAATTTCTGAAGATAAAAGTTTTGCAAATGTCTAAACTACTAAGTATTCTAAACAAAGTTTTCGCATTGCCAAAGATTTAGTAATGCTATCACAGTTCATACATTCATGTTAATACAGTGCCAAGAACTTGTTGCCTCACTGGTCATCGTAGCAGGTCACTAAATGCCATCAGATGAACGACGACCTTGCTTATGTAATATTATCAAATACCACATCTTTACATAACTTGTTCTTGGTTATATTAGGGAAGAGTGTTAGTCAAGTAAATAATATTGATTTTTAATTAGTCTTAATGTTTTTGTAGGAATTTCTGTCATTCGTATAGTAGTTTTCTGTTCTTTTTCAAGTTCTACGATTTCTTCGGAATACGAAGTAGGCTGTCAGCTTCACTTTCTTGGTTTACATTGGTCTTTTTGATGCATGGACTTCGATGACCACTTATTATCATTTGTCGGCATTTTCAGCAAAATCTTGGGTTTTTTAACTTCCAACCAATCTGAAAATACTTTGCGTTAAAATAGCAAATATTTGTTATTTATGAATAGTCGTTTGCAATTAAATTGGTTTGTAAATTCTTTGACCCTTTTCATTAACAAATTTAAATCTTCATTATTGTATCTCAAGGCAAAAATTAAAACGAAACCTTATACTTTATATTCCATAAGCTACTTTAAAATTAGTTTTAATTTTTTTTTGAGTTTTACAGAGTAGGTTATGCCTACCATGCATGATGAATCAGAGTAGGCATACCCGCATACTGCCAACATTAGGCACTGCGCATGAAACGGGGATTTTTATTATACTATAACGTGCCAAATTAAAGTTTTCATTAATTCATTCATGTTAAACAATTTTTTACACTCGGCCAAAAATTTGGATGATGGTAGAAACTGTGGTTGTATCATTAACTAGAAATTGCCTTCGCTTAGGAAGAATTGTCCAGTGGTTTCGTAGTTGCCATACTAACTTTAACCCATTGTCTACTGAAACAAACCACTTTTCTAGGATAAAAAGTATCTTATTACCATTGTCCTTACATAAGCCACAAACATACCAAATTTCATCTAAATTGGGCCATCTTTTTCGGAGTTGCCATAGTAATTTTAACCTGTTATCCTGTGGTAACTAAGCCATTACCTGGGATAAAACCTACCCTATAACCATTTCGGGTTTTAAACTTCGATTATGCCATTATTGTTCATGTTCAGTGGTTTTTGCGTAAACCTCAAACAGACAATATATCAAAAAAAATTGTTTTGGTGTCCATATCGATAATAAAGTCAAAATAAAAAAAAATACTTAATGTACAGAAGTGACCCCGTTACAGTTTTATTATTAGTATCTCCTAAATATGTACCATAATTGACTTTCAACTAAAAAATAATATATCTAAAAATAGACTAAAACTGTCTCCATACATTTTCCAGATCCTCGACTGACTGCCAAACCTACTTCATCTGCATCGAAGGCAAGCCCCGTCGGCTGAGCTGTGGCGGCTACTCCGGTTTTGATGAAACAACCGAATCTTGCGTGTCTGCTGAAGAGATCGCAGCGTGCCCCGAGCCGCTCAGAGCTAAAGCTTTACAGAACAAAAAAGACGAACAAGTGAGATATGAAGCAGAGCAGGCTTTCGAGAAACAGAAGTCCCAAAGAAATTTCGGAAAGGGAGCAAGGCAGTACTATGAAGAGTCCACCACGAATATTCCTGACCTTTTCTCAGATGTGGAGGATAGTCAGATATAGATTTTTTTTTATTAGTACCTCAGACTTAGTCAGTTCTACACATATCCTTATAATTGTTAACGATGTTATGGAGCTGTGGAAACGTAACCGAAACTATCGGATATTCGAAATATTCCGTATATGAAAGTTTCGGATTATTTCGGATAGGGCCGTACAGTTCAAACATGTTTTAAGCTAATATCGTCGCAGGTACTAAATATTTTAAATGCAATTGGGTACTCCCGATCTGTTTATTATTATTATATTTCGACCCAGTTGCATGAATCATGGTCACAGCAAGACTTGCATGCAACAGACCGTGAGTACCCGTTTGCATTTAAAAATCCTCCAAAAACGTAACTGAAACTACCGAAAAATAGAGGATAGTTGAAAATACTTTTATATTCACAACCGTAATTGAAACCGGTATATTGTTATTCATATATTTTCTACTTATATGAGCCTAAAAGTATTCATAACATCCCTGATATTAATACAACATTAATACTAAGCTATTTTTGCCAATAGGTTACAAAAATAATTATAATTGTACATTTTTGTTGCCATAAATATTAAGCCATTTTAAGTTTTTGTATCGATTTCTAAATTGAATAAATTAATTTTTATGTTGAAAAATGAGACATTTCGTTTTTAGTTTTATTTATAATCTCTGTCTTTCTGTCTGTTATAAAAAGCAATGGGTCCATCGTGTTTTCAGCGAGCAACGTGTTCATCAGCGATATTACTAGTTTTAAAAAAAACAGTGGCACTCTGGCGCTGCCGACAAAAGTGAAACTTGAACAATTATGTGTTTAGTTTTTGAATCATCAGGAAATATTTGTGCAAAATCCTTACAAATTTTTATTTTTGCATGTGTATCTATGTGCGTAAACAACATGTGTACATACTTATATACAGAGATTTCGTCGAGAGTTCAAATGTTATTTTCCATATCAAAAAAATGTCAACATGCAAGTTCCTCGAATACCCCATAGATGGCGTTGGCAGTAGGTGTAGTTACTATGCTACGTTAATGTATTGTTTCCAACATAAAGAAACGCCCGTCGCGCCTAAAGATGTTTTCACGTCAGAAAAGCGGTGGGTCCTTCACTATCTTCTTTGCTGACAACGCGTTGGTAACTGTTTTAATTAATTCACGTAGACAATAATAGACTTATGAACGCCAACGAAAAAAAAAGAAACATCTTTATAAGTATACAATTATTAAACATAATTGAAAAGAGTAAAACAAAATTACAAAAAAAATTATGAACATAGCTTTCCTGAGATTGTTGATTATTATCGATAATTATGAATGTTAATTAACGACGGTCATTTCTTACTATCACGTATCCCGTAACCTTGTAACCTCAAAATGTAATCACTATAAAGAAAATGTATAAATCATTTAACTTAATCATTTTGGTTTCGTTGATTGGTATAAAATGACATGATATTAAACTGATATAGTCATTTGGAAGACTGATTTTAGAAACATTTACATCAGATACAATTATGTATTTTTTTATGTGCGTTGCATTCTTGGTCGCTGTGTGTAAGTAATCTTTGTATAAATAACTAGAAATTGCCTTTACTTCGATTCGGAAGAACCAGTTACCAAATTAGTTATTGTGACATAACTGTAACAGTTAGACATATGATATTGTAGCCTTATTTGTAGATATTAATGTCCTGTATAAAACTGTAGAACATCACTTCGCATTGGAACACTTCAATTCATGAAGGAGTGGAATAAGTTGCCCGCGGTATTCCCGTTTGATTGTCGTAAGT
This sequence comes from Asbolis capucinus, assembly GCA_018249125.1. Taxonomy (NCBI): domain Eukaryota; kingdom Metazoa; phylum Arthropoda; class Insecta; order Lepidoptera; family Hesperiidae; genus Asbolis; species Asbolis capucinus. Next base: position 13,331 of record DWJZ01000501.1, read on the forward strand.
GTCTTCAAGTCAAGGCATTTACTGAGTTAGTGTGCTATACCACCAAAGACTACCGTCCGACCACCAACCGTCACGTAGTGCGTCAAGCGCTAACTTATTGAATACAAAAAAACGTAATTATAATAAAAATGGAAAAATTACAGGCAACGCTCAGCAAGATGTTAAAACCGAAGAAACAATTGACGAGTGTAATATCCGAAACGGTTACAACAAGGTTGAAGGCAGCTGTGACGCTTACATCGAATGTGTGGTAAAATATATTCATTACAACCCACAACTGTCCCACAACTGGGCTCGGGTTTCCCCTCACAATATCAGGAGTACTCCATAGTCTACGAGCGCTAGGCTTTGATTGGTGAACTACACAATCATTTGAGAACTTTATGGTTTCCTTCACGGTAGCAGCTGATACACATAGGTGCGTGCCGCTGGATTTTATAAGACCACTCGTCCGAAAGACCAACAATCACACTACGCTGTCACTGCTGTTAGGTAGGTTAAAGATTCATTTTGACAATACCATTATCATCAGAAGGAGGGAGAAAGATAGAGGCAGAAGAAGATAGAAGGATATATCTACTAGTCACGTTATCTAGTCTGATAAAAACAAGGGAATTTATAAAAATCAAGTATATATCTGTAATAATCCAGTGTAACGTTCTTTGCAAAATGTGTATGTATGTTACAGAATGATATTTACATACCAGTATAATACTAAATTCCGCCCGTGTCTTCGTCCGCGTGGATTGAAAAGGGTTCAATTTGACAGTAAAATCCCCATTTACAATGTGATAAATGAAGAACCACTTTACCGATTTTGTGTGAACTTCTCATAAACCATCTATTAAATATTCCGAACAAGGCCATTTGGTTCGAATAGATGAGCCAGTTCTTGAGTAATAAAATAACAACGAAAGGTGGCATTGATTTTTACATATAAATAGATTGGTCTCAAAAGAGACTGAAAAACTGTACAAGTTTCATACGAATGCGAAAAACAGACGAATAAGGATCAAAAAATTAGTGCTTAATTTGATAACTGCTTTCTTTTCTCTAATTCCAGGATTACGAACCGTTTCGGATGCTTTGTCCCGACGGCTTGAACTACAACCCTAAAACAAAATGGCCGATGTATCCGTGCAGCTATCCTTCAGATACACCTTGTATCGATCGGGACACTTCCCGTAAGTACATTCTACATACATACTACTCAAGGGACATGCTGAAGAAACTTAAGAGTTAATGAAACAAAGATCTGTGTGCGTATCCTTTCTAGGAGTGATTTCTAGAAAATTATTATTTTAAGGAGCTTTCTTGAGGACAGGTTCCAGAAGAAGAATGAGAAGATAGAGGGTTAAGGTCTTCCTTCTGATAAGCAAATTTTGGATGAATTTTGACGGGACTTATACCGTCAAATAGCTGTAATAAGGAGTAACTTATGCTACTTTTATTCTAGCATTATAAAATATAAGTTATCGTATAATCTGCGAACATAAAAATAGCTTTTTTGTTAAATTACACGCGGACGAAGTCGCAAGCTAGTTGCTTAATAATAATATCAGTATAATATTTCAGAACCAGCCCAGCCAACAGAAGACTGCCCCCGCCAATATGGTTTCTTCCCGTCACCGTTGGCCACTGAAAATCAATGTGGTCAGTACCGCTTGTGCGCCAAGGGTCACGCCTACGACATGTTCTGTCCGCTAGGCCTCGCTTTTGACCCCGTCACAGCTCGTTGTGACTGGCCGGATCTTGTTCCTGGTTGTAATTCGGAAGGTATATTATTATACATTTATAAATAACAATAATACTCTTTACTGTAGACCAGAAAATAAAAACATACAAAGGCAAAATAAAAGGAGCACAAAAAGTGACTTTATCGCTAACCAGCAATCTCGTCCTGACAACCTGGGGTCTCGTAGTTAAAGATATAAGTTAGAGAGAAGGTAAGTTGTACTACATAGTCAAGGTAGAAGAATAGGTTATAAATTAATGGCATATAGAATAAAAGGGGAAAACGGATCTATTAATTTATGATTATAAATCAGACATGAATATTTTTTCTAGGGTTCATCGGATTCGTCTGCCCAACTCCTAAATACGACTTCAAGGGCAACCCGCTGATTGTGAACTTTAAGTATGTTTTTGATTTTAACAAACAAACTACAACTTCAAATGTTCACTGATCATCATTATATCATCACCACTGCCAAGTATCACCAATGCCAGATCACCGCATATCACTATTGATAACATTTTTGTGCCTAAAATTTAACCTAACACTAAAGGTATGGGGAAATAAAATTATAAACATTTTTATTCCTCTAAACACGATAATCCTTATAAATACTTCGTGGCAATAAAAACACTGATTAAACAATTGCTTTATACTATTGAGTAGGCGCTAAAACTTAGTTCTAATCAAAGCGCATTAAATTTTCATTTTATCTGATTGAATTATAACAAAAGATTTATTTGTCAATGAGGTAAAAAACTATAAACAACTCAATTATATACCATACATTACAACTTTTATTTCAAAGTAGCTGTACCCAGCGCTCGTTGTTACAACTCATCGACGCTCTATTTACTGCCATTACAGAGCTTTAAAGGCCAAAGGAACAAACTCATAAACAAACACACATTGATTTATATATATAGGTTGATAGAATATGTATATTCAATTCAATAATTCCAAAATGCATTAAATATTGACATTATCGAAAATAAGATTTTTAGACACTTCGTTTCTTACACTCAATTTCCTTCCAGGTACGAAGGAAACTGCTACCTGTTCTACTCCTGTCAATCTGGACACGCTCGTCTCCTCTCTTGCGATCCAGGTTTTGCGTTCGACTCCAGCTTGGGGAGGTGTGAGGAAGCAGAGATCGTCAAATGTGTCTCAGATGACAAGGATAAGGAGACCAAAAGTAGCGAAGAAATGACTGAATAAAATATATATATTTGTTAACCATTATTGTCTTTTAATCGAGATAATAATAACTAATATTCCCCAACCTATAAATCAGTCTTTAGACGGCCAATATTGGATATAGGCCTCTCGAATTTACGGCATATTGGTAGATCCTGAACACGAAACATAGATCTAAATACACGCACACACGTGCACTCACTCTCATACAACTCAATATACACGTATAAATCATTCACCCTCACATATACACACAAACACACACACACACACACACACACACACACACACACTCAACACCAACACATTTACGCTCACGTATACTTACAACAGAAGACTGACAGACAGATAAGTACTGTAGTACCGTTAAGCTGTCTGCGGAAGGGTATTGATGACCTGTAACTCAAGTTTGTCGAAAAACTACTTCAGGTACCACTAACAAGATATAGATTAAGGCATTATAACCAATCGTTAAATGTATCAATAAACTGTAAGTCTTTGTAAAATGAGTGAGAAGTTAGATATGTATACATATTTTATAGTACCATTTTAGTCAGCAATAAGTTTGCCTCTTTATATCAACTCTCCGCTTTCGGGTCTACTGGAACATATTTCTTATTAGGAATAAGTAGTGCCCTGTACAAACTCTCATTTATGTATTGTCGTGTCCTATTATGTGTGTACGAATGAATAAATAAATAAATAAAATAAATCAATGGTTCATTATTATTTTGTATTGAGTGCTTTGTATAGGCGTCCTATGCACTTTATCCGAGAACCATCTCCCATCAGATCCTTTTGAAGCCAGCGGTTACCGGTTCTTCGAACTATAATATTGTAATGCGAAAAACTACTCAGCTTAAAAACCAAAAGAAATAAACAGAGCTCAAAAGACGAATGAAACGAACCGAACTGGAGAAGCATTTTGTGGAGATATTGATACACTAGCTATACCCGTCGCGGGTTGCTACGTATCGACTCATACACCTTGTGTCCAATAGATATCATTTTGGTATAAAAACTTTTGCCAGAATTTTTTTAACAAAGTTGAATAACATCAGTGCTTTATCTCCTACCATTAAGAGTCTATAAAGGATAAACAAACTCACAAGCAAACAAACATTTATTTTTATATATATTGATTCCAACAATGTTTATACTCTGTGTTAATAGATTCTGTGATCTTTATTTTATCTGTCCTTAAATGACTCTTAACCAACTAAATTTAGGTATTGTACGATGGTTCGTAATACTCCTTTTATGGTTTTTATGTGGAATCTTCTTACTAAGATTAGCTTAGATTTTTATAATTAACCCTAATAAACTCGCTGAATGCTAATTGAGCCTTTTTTTGAAAAGCTTCCTCAACACCGTAGAGCAGGGGTGAGCAACCTTTTAAATTAAAGAGCCAATTCTAAATTTGATTTTTCCTAGAGGACCGCAGATACACGGGCATTATTTATACATAATCAAATGTTCTAAACTTTTTAGAGTTATAAAAATTTTATTTGCTCAATTTTTGTATCATAAGCTTTTTTATGTTGTATTTTTTTGTGTTTTTACAGTATTTAACCTTCTATAGTAGCATAGTGTTATAGGTGTACGAAGTTTTTAAGCCGCCCAAAGGCCTCCAACATGGTTAAATAACTAGGACTGACATCTTACGTCCCTCAGAACAAATGCGGTCATTTTTGCCTCTGGTCACCCATTGACTTTATGACCGCACTCAAAGCTTGTTATCATCACAGGATCACAATTGGCTGGACTATGCGAGCTTCGAGTAGATACTAGAATAAAAATGGCAAAAAATTTGCGCCCAATAGGTACACTAATGGCTTTAGTCCAAAATCCACTATAACGGGGAATCATGAGCCCCCACAAGCTTCTGGGTTCATGCATGACTATAGCCGAAGAGGAATCTTGGTACATAAGTCTACCAGGGGTATCATAGAATTGGAAGTAAAAAAACATGGTTAATCTGATCCAGATTTTATAACTTAGTAGTCTAGTATCTCGAGAGAAGTTTAATTTTCAAGGTCCTGCATACAACTTACTAGACATTTCACTACCAATTTTATTTTTACATAGCTCTATTAAAGTCATAACTATTTTTAATTCTAAATAAAGTAACAAAAGTCATCTCAAAAATCTAAAGTTGAATTTATGATTGGAAATTAGGGTTTATTTGGGTCTAGGATTCATTTTCAAAACAATGCGATGAACTAAATTTTTTTGAAAATATTGAAATAACTTGATTATTTAGGTATACGTTAAACTAGATATTATCTGCTTTTTGTGAATTAAAATGTAGGAATTTAGTGATCAAATAGGCCACTGATAATTATAATGAATACAGTTGACACAAGTAACTAGGTACCTTCGTTTCGTTTCGGTATAGCTAAGGATCGTATACAGGTTTCTTTGACGTATCTTTTTTTTGTGAATCGAGATTAATAAAACAATAATGTCAACTAATCCGAGCACAAAAGACAAACAAACAAATATTCTAATATAATTATTTTGGGTTCTGTTCCTCATGAGAATCTTTCGGAAGTTTTCATAGCCTGTTGACTCTTTTTGGTGATCGCCAGAGTTAACCAAGTGTTGAGGTCGGAATGGTGACCGCGTCTGATAACAAATACATGAGCTCCTTTATGCCTCTGAGAGCACAAAGCTGTGCCACCCGGTTGTCGTCAAAGCCCTTGCAGCGGACACAGGCTGCTTCTATCTTCCGACTCCGTGGGCCTGTTACCCCTTCACCAAATCCACTGGAGCAGCGTGGTTGGATTTCCAGCCTCCTCAACGACAAAGAACCGACCTCACTTGTTGTGCAATGGGTTGAAGAAGCCAAGCCATTAGATATACTTAGCCTCAAATACAACAGCCACATTTTATCATCGACAAAATATTTTTTGTTCGAGATATTAATTAATGACATTAAAATTTGATATTTAATTTAGTTTCAATTAAGACATAATGCAACAAGCTGTGACTTTAATATTGTCGTCAATATTATTGACTAGTATTCCTACCTTGGTCCGTGTGCGTGTCCGTCATAATATATTACATTTATACAGAATATTAAAACTTTGTATTTTTCAACGCTTTTTAAATGCTACACGGTAACACAGTCATATCCCCTCACTAGGATTCTCTGCATTACTGGTGGCATGACCCAAAAATAAACACTTATCTATCACATAACTATACTGCCCACTATACAGCCCAGAAACGTTGACAAGAAAATTCACTACCAAATAAGCTACAGCACCGTCAATATTAGTTAGACATAATTGTCCCACTGCTGGGCTCGGGTCTCCTCTCACAATGTGAAGAGTACAAGCCACTGTCACGCTGGCCAAATACTCATTTGTGAATTTCCCACATCTTTGAGAACTGTATGAAGAACTCTCAGGAGTGCAGTTTCTCACAATATTTTCCTTCACCGTTGCAAGTGATAATCACATTTACCTTTAAAGTACCTTTTTTTATCGAGGGGAAACCTTCAAAAGGTACCCGATGCTGTGGGAGCCGACACAGGGTTATGTGGGATGTTTACCGCACTAAAACTCAACCGGTGGCCTAACTCAGCACTACCTAGAGGACTCCGAGATCTCCAATGGAACGCTACCGGAGTCCTCCTAGCGCGATGCCCAATGTTGGGTCCTTCCCGAGAGGGACTCATAGTCCCGCATCTGATCCACCCAGTTTACGACGGTACGCGGCCACACATACCGACGTCTTTCCCGGGGCTGCTATTGGGCGGTTAGAGCGCCCACTCTGGCCGTCCGCACCCCCGAAAGCCCCCTTTTAGTCGCCTCTTACGACAGGCAGGGGATGCCGTGGCTCGTATTCAATTCCCGAGCTACAGGGACATCATTTAAAATACTTAGTCATACCTAGTCATTTAGAATTAGTTAAAAAGGAGAATTCTCCGTTGCCACGACTCCTACTTAAAATCCTCGAAAAAAGCAATGAAAAACATTAGCTATCCTAGTTATTCTAGTAATAGTTAAGATTCTCTTTAATTGTTATGTGCGTAATTTTTAGTCCGCGATAAATAGATTTTAATATTACAACTTTAACAAAACGACATACAAACAAACGAAACTTCTTAAACAACAATTAATTATGTGTCATTTAAGAATCTATTTAACTAACCAAATATATTATTAGTGTCACAGATATATTTTTCTCTTAGATCAATACCTGTTGGTTGGGATAATGATTTTTAATTGCTAAAACAATTAATGATACCACTTAACTGTTCATAGAAATGATAAAACTATATTTAAATAATCCAAAAATGTACTAATAGTGTAGAATTTATATTATAGATAGTTAGTGTGTATCTAGGACTGGTGTGGACAGCAACTGTAATGTTAGGAGCGAAATGTTTCATACTGCTGTATGTGGCTTATTTAGGTATGTAGACTTGTTTTTTTACGTGAAATATCGAAAAAAATATTTTAAACAAGAATCCTATTAGGGCCACTACGTAGGGCCCAAAAAATCATCCAAAATACATTAGTAGCCTTTTTTTTATATTAATGAAAATATGTTACAGTAATGTCTTTTTCGAATTTCAGAACCCATCATTGGCTTTTTTATATTGGGTATATATTAATATTTTTGATAGATAGGTATCATACCGAATTACAGCTCTTAGGTCCTAGGTCTCCCTAGGGTTTCTACGTGAGGTTATGGCGAACATATAAGGGTTCCGAATGAACAACGGTACCCTGAAAATTGATTGAATCTTAGGATTGATAAACGTTTTTTTCTAACGAAAGCTGTATGCAAAAATATATAAAACCTAAAACTGTGAGTTTTTCGCGATGTCTAGAGTCGGTCAATTCTTTTTTATTGTTATGGTAGAGTGACCCTGCAGTGTTATTCCGAGAGGAGCTTTCAAACCAGCATGGAGGTTTGGGTTATGAAGTGCTTAATAATTACCATTTTTTTGTATGTCAATCTATATATTTATCTATTCTAACTTTAGCGTCTGTCCACGTGAGTGACGTCATCATAATTAGGCGAAAATATACCGAAATGTGAGAAACATTTGCGATCTCCATTACCAGTATAATAATGTTGAAAAATAACGCAACAATAAAAGGCCCTGCAAGCTATAACCCAGCCTACAAACTGAGGGGTTTCGGGTTAGATTCCCGAGCATTGTTCGTCAGTTGTATGTATGTTCTTGGGTTAAGAGTATAGTTTTTGAGTGTTACTTATGTTTTCTATGCCAAACGCGGCACAGAGAATCTTTGTGTGGGGTATAAGTCTGAAGCCTTCTTTTATTAAATGTCACAACGCAATGTATCATGCACATTTTAATGGTTTTGACATTTTTGTCATTGTCACAAATGTGAACAGATGCTAAACCTAATGTTATGTTTTACTCAATATTTTTTTGATGCTACCTCGCATTTTTGTGAAATCATATAACCTATGTGATTTTATTTTTAGCCGATGCACAATACCGCAGATTGCCACTAGAAAGAAGTGTCAGTCCATTGCAGCCATGGAAATCGACAAATCCAGATAGTGACCCGGAGGTCACTGATAAACCACCCGTCAAATCTAAAGCGCGAGTAACGGGCCACAAAATACCCATATCCAATTATTACTTTCCTCCTGAGCCTGTAACTTCACGTGAAATTGTAGTAGTTTACCCCGAAGCCCCGCCAAATGAAGCATATCTGGATTCAATATCTGAACCAGAACCAGAACCTCCCGTTTTATCTACACCTCTACCTTTTGATCTGGATGATGAGGAGACACTTCAAAAACATCTTGATAGACCTTTACTCCGCGGTCGCTCTCTTTCGCTTGATTATCTTTCAATGACCGAGTCAACCGAAAATGTATCTGAATCGGTACCCAAAGATGAAGCTGAATTTGCGGCGGAAAAAAATGACTCGGAACCTCAATCAGAACCCGCAAGTGACTCGAAACCGGAATCGGAATCTAAATCTGAGTCACAATCGGAACAAGAATCAGAATCAGAACAAGATCCTTTATTCCAATCCCGCTCAACATTCTCCGAGACCGAGTCTAACTTTGACAAAGAGCCCGAAGAGAATCCGGAAACCGCGTCTGATCCTGAAACGGAGGCCGATCCTACATCTGGAACAACAGAAGCGGAGAAAACACCCAATCTACCGATATTCCAGCCCCGTTCACATGAACTACCAGTCGATGAAAATTCCGAAAATCCAGAAACTGAATCTATGTCCGAACCCATGCTTGATACTGAGGGTAATTCGGAATCCGAACCTGAGACTGAGGTCAAACATGATCCAGAATCTGAAACCGAAATAGAATCTAACTCAGATCCTGAATCTCAGTCTGAGCCCAAGTCGGAATTCGTTCCTGGGGCTAAACCTGAAACAGAATCAGAGGCTAAACCTGATGACGTGTCATTCCAGTCCCGGTCACCTGAATTCACAGCCGAAGAGAATCCCAATTCGGAATTAGAACCAGAATCTGAATCCATCTCCGAAACTGACCCTGGGCTTGTGACTGACGCTGACGTCACGTCCGGTTCAGAACCTGAAGCTGAAATAGATAGTGAATCTGGGCCAGAGCCTAAGCCGGAATTAGTTCCCGAGACTAAACCTGAAACAGAATCAGAGGCTAAACCTGATGACGTGTCATTCCAGTCCCGGTCACCTGAACTCACAGCTGAAGACAATCCCAATTCGGAATTAGAACCAGAATCTGAATCCATATCCGAAACTGGCACTGGGTTTGTGACTGACACTGACGTTATGTCCGGTTCAGAACCAGAAGCTGAAATAGATAGTGAATCTGGGTCAGAACCTAAGCCGGAATTAGTTCCCGAGACTAAACCTGAAACAGAATCCGAGGCTAAACCTGATGACGTGTCATTCCAGTCCCGTTCGCCTGAACTCACAGGCGAAGACAATCCCGATAGGGCAATAATACTAGAACCTGAATCTATACCTGAGGCAGAAAATGAAATTGAACCAGCTGTTGCATCTGAGCCCACAACCGAGCCTACACCTGCAGAGACTATAAAGCCAGAGGAAAAACCTGAGCCTGAAGATAACCAAGAATCCGATTCTGAGGTGGCATCCGAAGCTAAGCCTACAGAAAAACCAGATGAAAACTCAGAAAATTTAGTATTAAAACCACGCTTACCTATCTTTGAAACTGATCCTGAGAATTTAATTAATAATATATTCAATGGTCAGTGTGAAGAGGCTAACGCATATTATGAAATTCCCTTGGAGTGCGATACCTTTATTGAATGCAAGGTAAGCATACATTTATACATAGCATTTACAGTAAACTTTTTTTTGTAGATAATTATAATTCTCTTTTCTTTCGGCTGGTAAGCATTCTGTTTGTTAATCTATATTCGTTGTAACAAAACATATGTACAGTCGAAGCCTCTGTTACTTATTGTAGGTTCAATATTCTAAAGCAATCTCATTTTTTCTTATTCTATACCAATAAATTCATAGTTTATTTCTGTTTTATAGTAGGCTGGCACATTAATAATTAAGTCTTATGTTTTCAGAATAAAGTTGCAGAGAAATTCATATGCCCTGATGGACTCCTGTTTAATCCTACTGCTGTTTGGCCAGAATATCCTTGTGGTTATCCTACGGAAATCCAATGTGGCGAAAAAGTGATAAAACGTGAGTTTTAATAATAATAATTAATAATAAGTAAGTGCAGTTAGAATTGTTAGGTTTTAATTGTAATTGTATTTTAATTAGTATTTCAACTTTATGCTCTATTTTGTTTAGTTGGTCTGATTTATAATAATTAACCTATCCATATTTACAGGTTTAACATCATTATTTATTTGATTAAGAATTATAAAATCCATTTACTAAGCAAAATTCTAAAGTAAACCTAAATATTGGTGAGAGACAACTTGAGGAATTAAAAGTGTGATTGAAACCTAGTGTCGTCAAAGTCACACATTTAAAATATAACTGTCTGACCAACCCAAACACTTTTGTAAATATTTCAGAGTCTCCAAAGCCCAATGGAGAATGTCCTCATCGATTTGGAACCTTCCCCACAAGCGACTGTGGAAAATACATCGTGTGTGAAGATGGATACGCTTATTTAATGAATTGTCCTCTTGGTTTGGCATTTAACCCTACAATCAACGCTTGCGATTGGCCTGATAATGTGCCACAATGCCATCTCCTAGGTAACTAGCATATATATTTTATCTTTTTCTTCTAACATCATCATAACCGACCATAACGATATTAACACTATTCCTCTGCTGGGTTTGGAGTTCCTCTCATATGCCACTTAGGCTATTAATTTTTTCTCTGGTGTCTTTAAAATTTGTGACTCACGTAGTTTCCACGGCGTCAAATAACACCTTATATCAAATAAATCAGTCAAAACGGAGGTAAGGGAGGCGGAGCGCCAAATTAATCAACTGTGATTGGTTGATTGAAAATTGCACGGTATTATAAATCATATAAGATCGTATATACCACCTCTCTGGTCCATTTAAAAGATGCATGAATTTAGTAGACTTCAGTTTAAAGGACATCTACAGAAATGTCCAAACATAGAATAACTATCGTCACGGATTACTTTATTTTATAATATTTCGTTTTTAATAGGTCCTGCTATAACTTTGATATTTGTTATTGCTTGTATATTTCTCCTTCACACATGTTTCAACGTAAATAAAGAGTTAAAAATTCCACTTCTGAGATTTTTATACAATCTTTTAATATGTAAACACAATGAAAAATTTTCAGTGTTTGAAGAATACGTCTGTCCTGAGCAGATGATGGAATATGGTACATTGTCTGAAAAAGTCTACAAGTATAGGTAAGTGCGTGACTCCAGTACGGTAAATGCCGCCAATGAGCGTGCCTCTCCTTGTATTGAGGATGCCTAGAACGTTCCACCACGCTACTCCAATCCGGATTGGTGGAGGGTTAGTGGTCAAACGTCGGAAGGTTTTATGCCTCACGAAGGCGTCCGACATGGCTGCCGATTGCTTTATAGCGATATTAACCGGTACGCTTTACGTGTCTTCCGAAGCACGGAAGCGCTCATAGAATAATTGCCACTAGCGGTCACCCATCTTCCTATTGAGAGCGCCTTTTGCTTAATTTTCGATCACTTACGATCCAAACAAGCCACTGAGCTACGAATCCGTCATAGCTATATAACTATAATTTCATTTTACTTAAGAATTCATGAAAATACTAATTTTCAACAGCAATCTTCATAATTCATAGCCTTTTTCTGCGCTAATTCTTTTTTATGTATAGTAGATAATCTGATCTAATATCTTCCTTGTGTTATTTTTATGCACATTGTTTAGCGTCTAAATAAATTATTCTTTCTTTGCAATTTTAATATTCATTTAACATATATTTAAATTTAATTTAATTGCCTTTTACAGATACAAAAACAGTTGCAACGAGTATATAGCCTGTGTTAAAGGCCTCCCCAGGTTACTTCGATGCGACCACGGACTATCCTTCGATGAAGTTACCAGTCGCTGCATTCCCTCCAGAGCAGTAACATACTGCGACAACACCTTCTATCACCATTAAAAAAACCTATAAATTATGAATTTACACCCTAATATAATTATTAGATTTTTAGTAATAATTAAAATATTTATAACATGTATATAAATATATATATTTTGAATTACTTCTTCGTCACTTATCATCAAGTGACATCGATGTCAAGTAATTTATTTTAGGTAAAATAGTACTATATTTTACGTGCCTGTTTCACTGGGTATCATTAAGCTTGTTCCAATGACATTATTTAACATAGATTCGTTATACGCTCACACAATACAAAAAAAATCACGAGTAGTACACAATTTTCTTATAAAAATATTAGTGACATAAAATATTTTTAAAGCTGTTCTGTGTGCACGTCGTATCAAAAGATCGACTGAGAGGGGGTTGCAAAAAATTTGTCAATATACATAGATCTTTTTCAGCGCCTCTACATCGAGGTATTAATAAAGTAAAAACGTCTCTTTTGTACAATATAAAGAATCTGAATAAACTTCTATAATGTATATTATATTTAATAATATTTTGTCTTGTAGGCGATATTCGATATGAATACATTTGATTGCAATCATTTTAATGAACATTAAACATGTCTAAGAAGTTCTTTACCTAAAAAAATACACAATTTATAAAGTCTTACAAAATCTTCTAAATTTAATGTTCCAGTGAAAATATTTTCGACATTTTAACTACTTCGGAATAAAAATCAATGTGTGTTGTATTGTATAAATTTAATCATTATTATCTACTAAATAAAATATTTATGGAATAGAAAAAACAGTTTTTCTGTACAGCGCCCCTAGACAAATCTGCTTTTTACCTTCGATAAGTTGGCGCTTGACTACAATACCACCTGATGGTAAGTGGCGATGAAGTCTTCGATGGTAAAGCGCACTAACTTAGTAGAAGCCTATTCACTCTTGAAATTACATTGTAATCAAACCGGAACACCGAAGCGGGCAACTTATTCCAATCCTTCACGATACGAGTGATAAAAGACGAAGCAAAGCGCGGCGTTCATACAAACGGGTCTTCCTTTAAACGCCATATTTTTCTGCACCAAGTCTCATTCGCATACATTTTTTAACTAGCCTTTGTAATGAACGTCAACAGTAAAAACATTTCTCGAGCGTCTGCATTGAATGAAACTCATAGGACCTTCGCCCTCCTCTTAACTGAGGCCTAGAGGGTTACGTTGATGTGAAGTGATCGACCGATAAGCAACAGCGGTTGCGGTTGACAAGAACCCGTAAACATTTTAAGAGACTTGTCGTTCCATGGAGTACCATTCCGTTGTAAAGAGTGTTCTACTCTAATCTGCTCAATAGTAGGCCAATAGTTTAAAGACTGATTTATCTTACATTTAATACCTCTAGAGAATATTTGTTAAAATAAACAATTTGGCTTTATTTTATTTTTTTCATTCCTAAAATACTTAGTACGGATTATTTTCTCATATTGACAAAACTTGGAACCACACCAGTGAATGACAATGTCTCGGTTTTCTGATAAACCCCCTCTAAAAGATACTGTATTTTTTTTGGAATACTATGTTCATTGTACATTTATTTCATTAGACTCTTTGTAATTTTAAGCTGCAAATTTTAATCTCCTTTATAACTCCCTCACTTTAAAATTTCAACACAGTATTGACATACTACTGACGTACTAGAGAAGACACGCAATATCACTGATGTGTTCACTGTTGTTCCGTTGTTTGGAAGTCAATTCCATGCACTACATACATCACTTAATCGGCTGTCGGTTCCTGGGCCCGTATCACTCCCGATATTTTTGGGCATATCAAAATATTTGCGAATAGAAACTGCCCTCGCTTCGCTTCGGAAGAACCAGTTACTAGAAAACTGTAACAGTTAGACATACACTAGACAGATTCATTTGTAGATATTGATATCTTCTATCAAATTGTAAAACATCACTTTGTTCAATGGTTAATAATTTCCGCAGCCTAAGCACTAAAAGGATTTTTAGGCATTTTTTTCACACATTGTTCGAAATTTTCGCGCGGTTCCCTATTTTTTCGCGTAATAAATATAGGCTACGTTCATCAGGAATAATGTAGGATTCTAATGGTAAAGTATTTTTTTAAATCGGTCCAGTAGGTTCGGGGTTCAATTCAAACAACTAAACAATCAAATCTTTTCGCTTTATAATATTATTGTAAAAGTATATGTATTAGTACCTTTAAAATGCCTAATTGTAGAAGTACCTACTGAGTAATCATTCAAGCAACTGAAATTCAAAGGAATAAATTCATAGATAAAATAATTCAATAAGTAAAAAATTAAATACAAAAAAAGAATTGTTATTCATCATGTTTAAATATTCATTATCTATCAACTTTGCAACGTGTATAACCTTTAAAGCTCCAGGCTTTGAATAGTACAACAAATGGCGCACTTATTGTTTAAATGCTGCAGGAGCTAATGCTTGTAATTGGAGACAGACTCCTTTGGCGCAGCGACCCAAAGTGAGTCTTGGCCGAAGACAAGAGAGCTCTCCACCTAAGGCGGTATTGTGTGTGCGCCTCCCATCAACTCAAAGTTCACGCAAATCTGCAAACACTCTACCTTTCCAGCTATGTTTGGGCCGATCGACGGGTCGCTATGTGCTTTCTTTACAGCTCGGTTGTCTCTCGGGATTCCGCGAAATCCTATCATTTAGCAACTGACTTCTGTCGCCTCTTACTCCCTGATCTACCAGCATGTGATAAGGATTGGTATTCTAGACAAATATGACAAAGTTCCCTATAAAGTTCTCGAAGGTGTGTGAAGTCCACTTATCCGTATTTGGCCACCATGTTGGACTATGGCCGGTATTCTTCACATTGTGAGAGGAGACCCGAGCCCAGCTGTGGGACACCCATGCATTACAACGATTAATGCTCACACACGTCCATCTGATCCCAAACTAAGCGTTAGCCTGTGCTATGGCTATCAGATAACTGATAAACATACATACATACTTAAATAGATATTTCTATTACACACCCAGACAGACAGAACAAACATTCCTGCTCATCACAGAAAAGTTTGACCTGGGTGGGAATCGTACCCATGACCTCCGGTGTATCCGGTGTAGTAGTCAGGTTCACTAACCACTAGACCAGATGGCCTGTCAAAATGTCAATGAATTGAGAATATTGAAATTAGATAGAACGGATGTATGGCCTTGACAATCCAATCGCACAGATTGCAACTGGCAAGTGTATATGTTAATATAAATGTACATATAATATCTAATAAATAAACTTTTAATTACATTAGTCAGAATAATGGTATAAACTGTATTTTGGTTTTTTTTTAATTTTACTTTTTCATGTACACTTGAAACAACAAATGATACAATAATGTACATTGGATCACTTATTTCTGTAGAAATCTCTTCCAGCACACCCAGCAATGGAACAGCGATGGAGAATTGAATTTAGGCTAATACTCATGACTACACGCATCACTTATCCGTCAGATATCGTTTGACGTCTGTCAACGTGACAGCCGTTGCCGCGCAATGAATCACAGAACACAATAGCGGTGTTGCATGTTGTGATAAGGCTATGTTATAACATTATGTAACCGCACGTGTTATTTTGACATTGATAGAAGAAAACTAGACGTACAGACGGCTAGATGGTCGATACGAGGAAAAATAATAGCTTTAACGTGAATACTGTTAATGTAGGAATGTTTAATTGTATCGCGAATCGTCATGCTTTTAAATTAATTGCATGTTCTAGCGAAACATAAAATACTTGGCAAGTCTAGATTAACGATTAGTGTGGCTGTAAAAGTTGCTTATTTCAATGGATAATTTTAATTATAAATGAGAAAATTTGTAAGGTTGGATGGACAGGATGTTTGTTTCGCTGTCACGCAAAAACGACTAGACGGATTTGAATGAATTTTGGTGCAGAGATTGACATAGGCAACTTTGGGGGAAACCCCGGGCTTCCATCCATTTTATCGTCATCCATACTCACAAACTAACATTTATTAGGATGGATATTAGTAGGATGAAATCTATGAACGCTGATGTCATTTACAACTGCTAGGGTAAAATTTCAAAATAGTATGAAACCATAAAGCATGCAATATTGTGTAATATTTATACAATTTTTTTTAATGACAGACATATGAAAATGTAAGAACAAAAAGAAATAGAAGATAGAGAGGAAAGAGACAGAGATATTACTCGTATTAATTAAGTACTACTAGTTTGTAGGATCTATTTTCCCGGAAGTATATGTCATGTGAGTCAGGTGTCACTAGGGAGGATAATTACATTAGAACTCGTACAGAGAATCCGCGCCATCCAAATGGAATCCGAGAAATGTTGGCAACACTGCCAACTTCACAAAAAAACCTCTTTATACATAGAAAAATTCAATTTACGACACGCGAATCCGACAATTTCTAATATTTATTTTTCCGGTAATAGTTAATGTCAGGATGACATCTGGCATTTTTGACAGATGGAAATAGTGATGTGGCACTTCCAAATATTTGTCGATTAAATTATATTGTTGTTTCAATCTCTTAATGGTTTATTTTGAGCACAGGGCTTGCCTCATAACTGAGGAGGCCTATAGTATTGTCTACCACGCTACTTGACTTGATAGACAACCTAAGATTCGAATTTTTTTTGTGGCACTCAAAGACCGACAACGACTGCCATTTGACGACCCGGGGTTGATTTACAATAACTTGTTATTTTATTTTATTTGGCTAATTTGAGCTATTACAAGAATTATTCATTGGCCTGCGTCTTTATGGTCTTGAATGGTCCTGTAAGTGGTGGTTTACTGGTCATACAAGGCCAAGTTTTCTGGCTCAATGCCAAAGACAAGTCAATAGAATTGACGCAAAATATTTATCCCACGCCCAATAACTCCAAACTGCTTTCACTTTCATTTATAAAAAGGCGGGAACGATTGCAAACATTGTGCCAAGTGTTTTTATTTATTTCTTGTATCTTTTCAAGAATCCAAAATATTTGATAGTTTGTAGTTTTAAGTAGTTTTATGAAAGTCCGTCTAGATATCATTATATTTGGTTTACCAAAATTCTATTACTCATTAGTGAGATCAAGGTTGTAAAATCTAGAAGGCAAAGTAAGCTGCTATCGACTCGATGAAATAATTCGCCTGCAGTACATCACTATTGTGGCGCCAAAAGTTTGTGTGGCCACGGAAATTGCAATATTTTAATTTTCATCGTATAAAACTATAAAAAATATTTTAGAAGAAATATGAAGCAATTGGTTTGACCTTTAATATTATATCGACGACAAAAAAACAGTAATGGAGCCTGAGGAAGATTATAAATGGTTTTCCAGCGTCGTAAATTCCTTTCAACTTTTTAATTTCGAATTCCATATCCAAATTCTAGTTTGACCCACTATAAAATCTTGAACTTACTGTACTGTACTTAACTTGTGGGGTTGCCATCTCCAAAGTAAGAGATCCAGAATTTTAAGGTAAAAATACCAGGATATTCCGGTTTAAATCCAGGATTGTACATATATAACAGATTGGTTTATAGAAGCGTCCATAGCCCGCTGGCTTGTTTTGATTGTAAGAGATCGAATAAGTTAAGCAACAGCGGGCGCGGTCGGTAGGAGGAGGGGTGACCGCTCGTAGCACATTTAAAAGCCGTGCTTCGGAGGGCACATAAAAACAGCAGGCATATATATATCATCATCTCAACGCATCACGGCCCACTATTGAGCACGGGTCTCTTCTGTAAATGAAAAGGTTAAGGCCATAGTCCACCACGCTGGCCAAGTGCGGATTGGCAGACTTCACACACCTTTGAGTTTT
>DWJZ01000502.1:0-31649 GCA_018249125.1 Asbolis capucinus
GTTTCCTCACGATGTTTTCCTTCACCGTTATAGCGAGTGACATTTAAATGCTTAAAACGCACATAACTCTGAAAAGAGAAGTGCACGCCCTGGGATTCGAACCTTGACCCTCAGAGTAGGAAGCCTAATACTTAACTACTAGCCTATTAAACGCACATAACTCCGAAATGACAGAAGTGCGTGCCCGGGGATTTGAACTCGGACTCTCCGAGTAGGAGGCCGAATTCCTAACCTATAAAACACACATACATAACTCCGAAAAGACAGAAATGCGCGCCCTGGTATTCGAACCCGGACCCCCCGAGTGGGAAGCCGAATTCTTAACCACTAGCCTATCATCGCTTAACAAAATATTTAATGAAGTTTAATTAAGCTAACCAGAACCGTTGCTCTCATAACAATATAATTATAACTTAATTATAACACTTAATTAATTAATAAATAAATAAATTAGTAATCAATAAATTAATTAGTAATGGGGTTTTAATTAACTTTAAGGTTTAATCTTATGTACGACTAGTTTCTGGACACTTCGCCCAGGTGGTAGTCTGTGACTATAGTCTTTCTCTGTGCCAAATTTCATTTAAATCGGTTCAGTTTTACCGCAAATAATGTATAATACTTAAATATATTATTAACAGATAAAAATGGTTATTGTGAGAGAACCTTAGGAGATATATGCTGTCACGGACTGTTACATACATTCATTACTATTTTACTCAAAAATGATCTTTTTTCGACGTATTCATCACCAGTCATGTGACTTAAGATACATGTAGGTATTTAAAGTACAGATACAAGCTATAAAATACGTATTTTCATATTTTATCTACAATACTTTTTTAGAAAGGATTTTGTATCATTCATATATTTAAATAGTTTTGTTTAGTATATAAGTATTTAATAAATACTTTTTCTGATAAAAAAATATATTATTTGGTGTGATTTATAAAAGAGGTAAATGCGTAGAACGGAACGTGTCATTATTAATGTGAGAAAAAAAAAATAGATGGCGATGGCGACTCTTTTCAAAAATATCTGTTAAGGTTATTTTTCGTATTGTGTTGTGGTTGTGAAATTTAAGGTTGCAAATCTTTTGGAGGCATGCTCATGAGGCCACTTCAAAGGAAAATGATCAGATGTTCGAAGAGCTGGTTTTACTTCTAAGTTTAAATTAAAATAATTATTTTTGTGATCTATAATGAGAATTATAATAAAAAAAAACTTAAATTCCAATGCTTTTTTCTTTATTTGTATTTTTGAAAGTTCATATAAAATACCTATTTTGTATCTAGTATCTCATACCTATCTCGAAAGTATTTTGTATTTGAAATACTTTATTTAAAAGTAGTTTATATCCCAAATACTTGTTACGAGATATTTTGTACATCCCTTTTCATCACAAAATATAGAATTTCTTCTACTACACAAATACTTAATTTTAATATTTTTTATAAACCTTCGGAAATATATTGTTATAACAGTGAAAACTGCATCAAAATCTGTTACTTGTTTAAAAAGAAAAAGCTTTGAAACCGACAGGCAGAGGCGTAGGGCAACTTTGTTCTATACTGTGTAGTGATTTTTAACGCCTAGACACTTTAACACACAGAACGAAAATAAATAAATATCTTTGGACAACTTGCACACGGCCTTCTAACCCAAAACTAAGCGTTAGCTTGTACTATGGTGATCAGACAACTTATAAACAAATATATATTTATAAACAGATCGTTATATAGATATTTACACCCAGACACAAAACAAACATTCCTGCTCATTACAGAAAAGTTCGACCTCGGTGGGAATCGAACCCACGATCTTCGGTGTAGCAGTCAGGTTCACTAACAATTAGACACAGAAAAGTTGATTCTGGGAGTCGAACCCACGAACTTTGTCGCAGCAATACCCCACTAGACCAGTCGGCTCCGAAATCCTTAGCCAAAATCTGAAAGCAACATTAAAAGTGAACTTGAATAAGTAAAACAGGCTGTAAGCGACCACTTTTATTGAGCTCACCGACGACGTTTATAAAAAGACCGACAGTTGACATTCCAAATGCCATACTTGTTGCGGGCGGTACTGCAACATTGTTGCAAGTGTGCCAAGGTAAGGGAGTGAGCGATTAGCGACGCTGATCTTTCCTGTTTAGACTTATGCAAGTCTTTGGTTATTAGAACTATTTAATACATTTTCATGAGATTATATCTCATATTCATTATTTAGTAAAGTCATAAATAGTTTATGCTGTAATATTTATGTTTTCTACTAGCAATAAATGACGAATTTATTATGAGCAATAAATGTGAATATACCTATAAATTGTTGGCCCTATATACAAGGGCAAACAACAATTTGAGAATTTGTTAATATTGAAATAAATTAAATAGAACCGTTATTGTTACTTCTCTGTTAATACAGAATGTAAATAAAAAAAGTGTTTTATTTTAACTTTCAAGTAAGTATTAGCCGTAGATTGAAATTGTATATTTATAAAAGTCGATTTCTATTTTACAAGAGGATTGTTAATTCGGACAAAACATACAAAATTACAGTGAAATGTTGTCGCTCGCGTCTGTCGCCTGTCGCGTTCACCGTTACCGCACCCTTAAACGCGATTTGTCAAGACAATAATGCAGCATTTTTCAAACTATGTATACCAATTTCATATAAAACCTTTGTCCATTGTTAAATAAAGCTTTTTCCAATCCAACCTGAAACTTCATTAATTAAATTAATTTAATGGGAATATTTAAGAATAATGAGGATACCAAGAATTCTTGGAGCAAACTCCACACAGCGGATAAACAGTAATTCATATTAATTACTAATCTTCTTGCTCGTTACTTGCACCATACTGGATCACACAGAACAGGTGGTTGATCCGGCAACTGTACTGGTCAATTGGCCCAGTAGGCTGGACACTAATGCCATCTAGTTGGACTTGCGCCTTGGCTTTTGTTCTCAATTTTTTTTGGTCTTCGATCCCTAATCCTACTAATATTATATAATGTGAAAATTTGTGAAAAATGTGTATCTTGAGCTTTTCTGTGCTTCGCAGGACACGTAGTCGGTTCTATCGTTGTTTAACCTACATTTCTAAGATGAAATTAAAAATGAGGTCTGCCGACTGTGACTTTCCCCGACTAGCCGATTACTCGGCTGTGAAGAGGCTGACTAATCGGCCGAATACCGACTAGTCACAAAGTATTTGCCGACTACGATAATGACTGATAAGTCGGCGTTTCTAATAATTTCATTTGAGTTAGCCACTAACTCCACCAGAACACATTGGAACGTGGTGGAAGCTCAAGACTTCCTCAGTTATGTCCGTGCTCTTCATTGGCCTCCTCAGGTCTAAGGACTGTGAGTGTTCATTAAACTATTAATGGATCGAAACCTATAATTACCATAGTTAATGAGCCGTTTAATCTAAGCAAATCTAGTTGATTGACTAATGTGTACCGTGGACACAATCTATACTTCCTGGATAGGTATATCAGAGGTATATCATTGCAATGTCGAGCTGCCTTAGGGCGATTTGAAAAATTATTTCACCATTAGATTCATACATTATACTTATTGAAAATAAACTATAAAATATTTTTAAAAACGTTAAGAGGTCCGTACGAAAACTTCAATCATATATCCCAACGTGTAAAAAAATATCAAAAGAAATCCTTATATCGCGTACGCTGCAAAAATTATTGGCAATAGAGTAAAATGATGTACTACGGTTTTATAGAGGACATCAATATTTATAAATAAGTCCGCCACACCATATGTCTTACTGTTACAGTTTAATCACAATAACCACTTTTTTAACTTGTAGGAACTGGTTCTTCGTAAACGAAGCAAGGGAAAATTTCTTGTTTAAGATAACCTACCATGTTAGAGTTACATATTTAATTTACTAATCATATTTTACTGAATATATATAAAACTAAGTATTAAAAAAAAATTTTATTAATCTCTATCTTAATCCATTCGGAATTTATTCGCGTGCGACGGTATCAAGGGAAACTTACAGACTCTTAAAGAATTCGTTATACTTTCATTTAATACTAGATTATTTGGTTAATAACTAAATGGTGTTTAATTAATAGCATACTCGTTATTTTGCTGTCGTGTGTATTATTAGTAGCTTCTAAGATCAATCTCAATCATAGGTTTACGGAGTGCGGTTACACGACCATTTTCATAGCAGTATTTTTAAACCGTTCTATGGCTAAGTCGTGTCTGAGATTTCGTTTTTAAATAATACACTCAAAAACCGACTTGGAATTACATCGACAAGTAATAAAGTGAATATTAAAATAAAAAATATATATTCAACGTTGTGGAATTCAAATAAAACGTTACTAGAGTAAATAAAATCAATTTAATAAATTTATTTGAAAAAACTCAGTACCCCATTGGTTGAGACAAGTGTCTATTTTATTTTTTCTATTGCAGATTTATTGCAGAAAAACTAACGCAATATATTTCTGCGCCAATTTTATTTCCATATATTCAAGAACATTCAAAAATTCTAATCATTTTGCGCTAAAAGAATTCACTGAAGTAAGTAAAGTTTGCGTAAAACCATATTTGAAATAATTAGGAGTTGATTTAGTATACGCTGTAAAGTAGTGTTGAGTAAAAGTAAACTCTACGCTGTACAAGTTAGCTTCATCTTTTTGACAGATGTATTTTTTTCTTATCAACATAACTTTGCAATGACATATACATATATAACATGTTATTTTCTTAATTTATTGATTATAAAAATTGTATAATATAAAAAATATATATAACACAAAAGTCTCTAAAGATTGAAGCGATATCCGAAAATTTAAGACTTTTTATAATTTCAAAGTAAAAATTTAATATGAACACCGGAAATAATAGACGAATGTTACATCGGTCGGAGGGATGGGACACGAAAACAGGCAGTAACTGTTACAAATATCGATTATAAAAAATCATTGTTAAGTTATTGTTACGAACGGGGGTCCTTTTGGTTGGGGTATCTTTGGCTGGTAGTTGGGGTCTCTTTAGCTGGTTATAACTGTTTTTAGAAAAATGAGGTAAAATAATTGAATTCTAATTTGAATTACGTATTCCATCGTTCCATTATCTGGCCATATAAGCCGAACGTCGCGAACACTCGGGGTCAGTAGTGTGAAGTAAAGTCAAGAGGAAAGAAGAAGTTAAGAAGAAGCAAGCCCGTAACATTATTATTGTTGAATTTAAGTTTTTGTTTTTTTATTAAACATGCTTAAAAGGACGAAAAAAACTGTACTCAACAGTTAAAAAGTGTGAGTTCGTTATTATAATACACCCACACCATCTCGTCACGATTACAAATATTTTAAAACGGTTTTTTTTGAACTACTAGATATTTTTTGTTTCCCATCACAAAACCGTCTGTCAAAATGATTAAGCTAACTTGTACAGAATATAAGTTATAATTTTTACGTTAATTCTGGGGCTTTAAAAGAAAAAAAACGTATTATTAACATTGGTAATGTAATCTGTTAAGGATATGGCATCGCAATTTGCTAGATTAATTCAAAACATGATTCTTAAACACTTTTTTGCCGTGAGAACCGTCTCACGCGCTATGTTGCCCTGGTACCTGATTTATGTATGTATATTAATGAAACGTTTTATAAACATCTTGTATAGTCAGTTTAAATGTTCTATTATTAATTATTAGTTTTATGTTTGATTAAATCCCGTTTAAATACAAATGTGGTGTATAAATTTAAAATTATTTACTGAATCTATAAATATTTTGTCAAATGAAACTTATGAACAAGGAATTATATTCACATTATTGTAGCGAAGTGTAAAAATAAACATTTTTTTATTTACCCTTTATTGCACATTTTTCACGATGAGCGGATTTAATGCCTGGTGGCATTTTCTAGCAGTCAACGGTTGGTGAAGGTGAGAGAATGTGAGGTAGGCGTAAAATAAAAACATTCATCAAATCAAAATAAAACATTACAAATATACTAGGCACTAAATAATAATATACATAAATATTCTATCAGTATATTTAAAACGTAATTAAAAAATTACTTCTTTTTTTTTATATCAATATTCGGGCTCGTCCGGGATTTGAACCCGGGACCTCTCGCACCCTAAGCGAAAATCATACCCCTAGACCAACGAGCCGGTAACAGACAAGATGAAATAGTGTTATCGTACTGACATATATTTTGAAAAAATAATACTGCACAATGTTTTGTATAAAGCTATTTCAGCAAGAATCATGGAAAAATGGGAAGTTGTAACTGAGATGCACAATAATTCTACTAAAAACGACCACGTGAAAAACTTTTGATAGTGTTACAATTTGGTGCTTATTGTAAAAATTCTATTAACTAGTTTCGTAAAAAACTATTAACAAGGTATAGCGATAAAAAGGAACCTACGTGTTGTTCTAGACTATAATCTATACTCAAAATATATATATACTGTGACAAATTTCATCCGTTGAATAGTAATAGAGAAAGACGACACTATCGCTTGAAAGTTATGAAAATGGGACAAGATGTTTGCACTCAGTAGTTCTCCTCTAGTAGAGTCATAGTACCTCGTTGATCTCAAAAAACCAAATTACCCACATGTTGTCTCCACCACGCTGGCCAAGTGCGGCTAGATCTGAATAGGCCCTTAATGATAGTATGAATGACATTCACAGTTTATTACCAAATTCACAGAACATCACACAAAAGGACCTATTTATTTAAAGCCACTGTAATAACTAACAAAAGATAACTTTTTTAACCAATGTTTTTCGGCATACAAATAAGCCAAGTCACCATATAAGAGCGTGTATAAATAAATAAAACGTTGCTACAATTTATATTTTATATCTCTGCCTATTGACTGGCCGATAGTGCTATTTATTTATCGAATTCCGTTACAATCCAAAACAACAAAAACTTAAAATATTGATACTTTATTTTAAGTATCTTTATGTCCTGAGATACAAAGACGACATAAGAACCCATTTTTGACTGTTGGGTACACTGAGAGCCATAAAAACCTGTGCCATGCCAACTAATCTTCAACCGATCAAATCAAGGTCAATAGAATGCATATGAAAATATACTTCGATACGGTTCACGTAACTTCCGCTATATTAAATTAATTTGTAGACACTTAGACGGCAGAGATTGGACGGCAGTGGCCACGTGTTATTTTACAGATTTAGTTTTGGTAAGGGCAGACACATTAATACTAGACTTTAACTGAGTTGTATTAACTATTGTTAAAATTTAACCGATATAGTCAACTTTCCACTCTACTCAGACACTTACCGGACATAAAGGCTTCGGTAAGTATCTGAATAGGATAGGCAGGCAAGAGACGGCCACTGGGCATTGGCCATCCCAGTGGGCACGACGAGGATTTCGCACAGCAAACGCAGCAGTGCTGCCCGGCCTGGGAATCACAGCGTAGGATCCTCATCGATAAAGTAGGACCGGACTACCGGTTGGCGGCAAACGTAAGGAGTATAGTTCAGCGCAGATCAGCCTGGAATGGCATGATCACCTTCTGCAACGACGTCATGTCCGCGAAGGAAGACGCATAACGTGCAAGAAAGCGCGCTGAACCCACTCGGAGGAGGAATCGCCGCAGGCGTACATGAGGCCAACCGGCACAGTGTTCCTCTGTAGCTCGGGACAAGAATAGACCTACACTGAGGATGCGTGCATTCGGAATCGCCGCGGGCGGAAAGGGAGCCCGAACCGGCCAATAATCGACCCCGGGAAAGACGGCGCTGTGTGTGTGGCCACAAAGTGTCGTAGAGTATTTTTTTATTAATAAATTTGTACACACACATAACAGGACACGATTTAAATAATAGGTCTTGGTGGAGGGCCTGAATGGGGCTTCGCGCGTAGAAATCTATGGTCGTGTTCCTTGATAGATCCCGGAGCCTCTATAAAGCGCAGAGGCAGACCACCGGGGGGTTTTAGGGGTTAAAAATCCCATATACCCCGGACTTCTCCCAAAATAGGCATCTTGAAGGTTTCCCCTCGACAACAAAAAAAATCAAGCGTCTTGTTTAGATTGTAAGCGATCGAAAAAGTTAAATACCAGCGGAAACGATCTGTTAGAGGTTAAGTGAACGTAAGTGGCAAAAAATCACAAATGCTTTCGTGCTTCGAAGTGCACGTAAAGCCATCGGCCTCTGTTGTTATCGTTCGATACTATCCGTTAAGCTAAGTCGGAGGCCTTCAGTCGAAAAAAAACTTCCGACATTTCAGTTGGTTACTAACCTCTTTGCCAGTCCGCATTGGATAAGCGTGGCCTCCTTTAGGCCTCCTCAGTATGAGGCGAAACCTTTGTTCATCGTTAATGTTACAATTGCAAGCGGGCAATAAAATTTATATTTGTTTTTTCTGCAGTTGTTTTTTTTAAACTTATTAAAACTTGCACTTATCTAGTCAGTACCCAAACATTTTTTTTATTTATAGTTCATGTACACGCTTACACATCCAAGCAAAACCTATTGTAAATATTCGTATTATTATTAACTTATTTATTTATTTATACATGTATCTCGTCAACGACGTTTACGGGTCCTAGACGGCAGTGGACCCGGTCATTTGGAAGATCAAATCCTACATGTAGTCCCTTTGGGGCACGTTAACTTATTGTGTTGTGGACGTTGTAGTACAATGAATGGTAAGCATTAAACCTATTCTAGGCAAAAAAACTATAATTATTTAATTACAGATAATTAATCTTTCCATGTAGCCGCTATTGCTATCTGCATAAATTACCACGATTTAAATAGCAAAATAGACCTTAAGATCAATTTAATAGCGCGGAAGGCCAAGCGGGAAATTGTGCTTCAAACTCACTTCCGATCGATTACAAATAATGTTAAATGAAAATATATGACTGTTATACATAATTGAACATGTACCCGTTTCGAGAGGTTTTCTATAAATCTATATCTATATTAATAATAAAATCGTTATAGACACCAAACAATATATTTTGGATTTATTGTCTGTCTGACTGTTGGCTCGAGCTTCATGCAAAAGCCACTAGACAGATTTAGTTGAAACTTGGAATAATGGAATATCTTCTTCGAAACTTCCGAAGGCGATTTCCAGTAATTTAATAAATAGATTGAACAGTAAAGAAAGGTGCATAGACAAAATTTTACATTTGGTAGCGCAACTATCCTGCAGATTAAATTTTTAACAGACTTCAAAAAAGGCGGAGCTTCTCAATTCGTCTGTTTTTTTATAAACCTCATAACTTTTTACCGAGAGTGATACCAATTTGGATACTTAATTTTTTGTTTGAAAGCTGGTATTTGATTTGATCATATTTGATTAGTCGTTTTTGAGTTATCCCTTCGTATTTAATTAGCTACGACGTTACATTGATGTTCTCATTAAATTTCTTGTCAAAAACATTTGGAATCCGTATAGTTCTAATGATTAAAAAGATTCATTTTTATTTTCTCCCAAGTCATGTATTTATGATGTGGTGCCTCCAGCCACTAATAATATCTTTACTAGTATTACCAGTATGTTGTAAGGCTGATAAGTAAAATTAAAACATATTAACTTTTCGTATTCACACGATTATTAAACTTTTTATGTTTTATTAAATTGAATTCATCGCCCAACACGACTGCAATCAATTCGGCGTTGAATATTGCGTAATTATGTAACCATAAACAATAGAACTCCCAGACAACTGTTAATTTCATTGTGTTGAAGTGAAATTAAGAGAATAAGTAAGTCGCATGAGCACGAAAAAGCTGTGATTGTGATCTACACGAGCTGTGAGAATTGCCTGCGAGCTGAATTAAAGGTGAGTAACATCATAGGTATGTGACAGAAACTATGGAAAAGGTTATTATATTATCTGGCTCGATTTTCATAATTCGGGAACGCTGTCTGTACACTTTTGTACTACCAAAGAAGTGTTCCCGTGGCTTGCTTCGATTGAACGTGTTAAGTTAACAGCAGGCGCAATTGGTAGGATGAGTGATCGCTAGTAGTAAATTTCATGACCGCCTCCATACTTCGGAGGGCCATAGGTCCCGGTTCTTATCGATAGATAGTAATCGTTAAGTCATGTCGAAGGCGTTTGGGTTGCATAAAAACTTTCGAAACTTGTTTTGGTTACACATATATCAATTCACATTGAAGCAGCTTGGTGAGTATGCTCTAAACGTCCTCAGTATGAGAGAGATCTGTGCTCAGTAGTGGATCGAAGTCAGTCCAGCCACTTACCAAAAAGGTGGGAACAGAATCCTATAATTAAGACTTGTGTCTTAAATAGTAATTAACACTTGAAAGTATTACTATCGCTGTAAACCTACTGCAAAAAACAGGAGAGCCCGTTGAACAATTTAAAGCGTAAAGTTCGTACTCGTACATTTTAGCTAAAATTATTGTTCTGTGATAGCATTAATCTGGATAATAATAAAATCTTTAAGACACATACGTAATATCTACTTAATCTGAAAATCAGAGCGACAAAAATTGCACTTATTTTACGTATGATCAATAAAATAACGAAATAATTAACTTATAAGTAAACCTAACACAATGGGGCAGGCGTTTATTGCATTTCCCAGACAGCATGATTAAAAATAACGTACTTATGATAATAAGTTGTTAATACTGCCGTCACGCATGGAATGCGCTTCAAGACCAATGTCTTTTCTGTTATCGTTAACGCTAAACGCTCATTCCAAAATGTAAGGAATTACATTTATTGCGGAAAAACCATATTACTCTGCGCCATATTATTCTACTCTACACAAAGACCCTGATAACTTATTTATATTACGGTCTTGCTCATGGACTTGGTTATGTCACTTCTGCTGTCAATGTCAGTTTTGATAAGGGATAGTGACAATCTACAGGTTTATAAGTGGAACGACGTTATTTTTAAAATGGGAGTCATTATGAAAAATAATCACCAGTACGAGTTGTGATAGCTGGAGAGACTATATTCGATGCATTTCGATCAGGATTTTTTTCCATACAAAATTGACATGATTGTCCCCTAAGATGTCTATGAAGTTGTCACCTAAAATCACGTGTATTTTTTTGTACACACTAAGAGATTAAAAAAACTGCAGTTTTTAGCATCATCAGTTTTATACAAATTTGCAACATTATAAAAAAATGTGTTTCAGTTTCGAAGATATGTTCACGTTGTATCTTAATAAACCTCCCTCCCCTGGTGTTATAATAATATTATTGTAAGTATTCGTATGTAAAGTCCATTTTGTTCACACTAGTTTTGAAATTTACATTTTTGGTAGACAATATCCTAGTTTTCTTATCAAATTTCATTAATTGCTTAACACACTAATATCAATGGGCCGTAACCACTATGTAATGTCACAATAGGTGAGTTTTCTAAGAATAACGTAAAAATAACTTTTAAAGTACTGCTTTGAAACAAAGATTATTCACAAGATTTATACAGATGAGAAAAACTCATTGAAGGATAAAAGGCGTTAACATTTTCAAACAGTTACTTAATCTAGATTTGGAATGTAGGTAATTATTTAGGCGCCAATATCTTAAAGACAAGTTCTTTTCTAAACAATAGTATTGTTCTCATTATTTTATCGCAATCAATTCAAAACATTCAGCCAAAACAAACCGTGATGATTGAAAGCCAAATCGTGGAGTTTCTATCACCTTGTGAAAAAACGATATTGTTTTCAACCCAGGCGCGCCATTTACCTACAACACCTAACACGACCTAAATCTTTATATTAATAATCGTACCCTTAATAGAATGTTTACAACATCATTCGATAATGGTTTCACAAATCATTAGACACATATTTACTTCATCTCTATACTTAATAGGCTATTAAATCCGCAATACATCACGTTACAAGACTTGGGAGCTTCAGATCGAACTTAAGTAAAAGTTGCTAGATGGTTATTGGTCCTACCGCTTATAACTAAAAACAGTTGAGTAAAAACCACAGTACGTGTTTACCAGTGAACAGACGTTGACGTTCGGAATGTAATTTAAAAATAAAAATACTTTTTTAATTTATTTCTTGATTATCTGTGTGTGAGTGGTTTTTTTCACTGAGCTTGGTTTTGATTGAGAATTGGATGCCAAGTTAAATGTAAGTGGATTTCGACTTTATGTTCCCCATCATTAATTTTAGGACTGAATAAAAATATTCTTATTACTTTAAGACACAAGGAAATTAAAAAAAAACACCGATTATATCCAATACTTTGAGCTAGTTTGAATTTTATTCCGTTTCAAGTATTCATAACATTTTTAAAAATTAATATAACACGTAACAATCAAGTAATTAATTGCTGTTTTATTATGTACTTTGCTTGTTTGTGTCAATAGCAATTTTATGTTTTCGGATAGATGCTAAAATACCGTAATTCGCAATCGATTTTATTACACATTTTTATATTAATTGAAAGAACAAAAAGGATCATACCTACATGTGGATCGTGAAATACTTAATATAAAAGAAATAAATAAAAATTTGCTATCCTTTTAATTCACATGTAGTGGTTAATAAACATAACTAAAATTATCTTTAAAATATAAGTAAATAAATAGATATCTTACTTATTTTCTTTACGTAACGACCTAAATCTTAAATAGGCACTTACAAAGATAGTGCGCCCAACATCTCAGTGGGATCGATGTCAAGTATTTACTTATTCAACGTAAAAAAAAACTAATTCAAATCTATGTTCAATTCCTCTCTCCTCCCCTTGTCCCGCACACATGTACACACACACATCCTAAATGTACTTATACTAGACTTTGTTTTCAACTCCAACATTCATAATTATATTATTAACAAGGTGCTCCAATGTCTGGAGATGACTTTGACAGCAATATCAGATCATATATAACACAAAAATGCATTGTCAGGACCTGAGTGAATGTGCAAAATTTGACCTGGGTAGTGTAAGAAGAAGTTCTGATAATCAACCCACTCCTTTTAAATACATGGGATCCTGCGAGGGAACTCTTTTCGGAACTCTACAATGACGACATGTATATGCTAAGATATTAAATTTCTTGACTTGCTTCAATCTTTACTCAGCTGCCAACCCTTGGCCAACTGACCAACTTTTAGCCAACCGCCTCAGCTTTGAGAAAATTCACAAAACAGGTAAATTGTGTCATTAATGCTGAAAGGTCACATAATACATATATCCGCCCTTTGGCATTCAGTACAACTTTCGTTCCAATGCAAATGGACCAGGCATCCTTGCATTTAATTTTATGGTAGCCAATTAACTACACATAGCCCTGGGAATAAAACGACCATGCTTTTATGTTTGAGCAACGGTAATCAATGATATCGTAGCTTCTTCAGGGTCAAAATGCATTCACTTTTCACGATTGTACCCAAATTATGCCTAACTTATATAAAACTTACAATATAACACGTTTCGTAAGTTTAATTTGCTTCTTTTATAAATATTTATTCCATTTTCATGAACGTTTAAAAATAACAAAAAATTAATGACTTTTTAATTTTAATATTAAAATAATGATAATGTGATGTTTGGGTTAGCGGGGGCTCAAATTGGAACTCACGTATGATGAGCAGCCCGCCCTCTTAGTAGTTAAGAGTACGCTTTTTCCCGAGACATCCCCATTATGTGTTTGAAAGAAACTAAGGTTTTAGGGGATAGACGATTCTCTTTCCCCTGAGTCCCACATCACCCACCCCTCTCCACTAAGGTGGGTACGCTTGACATTTTCCCTTGGCAAAAAATTAGGTTAAGGCATAATCTTATTTTTGCCACCAGTTTATCAATCATTATCTTCACAGCCCATAACTGTCCCACTTATGGGTTCGGATCTTCTCTCACGATGTGAGTGGTATAGGTCAAAGTCCACGCTGGCCGAGTATGAATTGGTAGACTTTACACACCTTCGAGAACTTTATAACTAGGAGTGCAGGTTTCCTCATGGAGGCAAGTGCTAACTAATGTATAAAACACAGTCACAGATAAGTTTGAAAATTATATGTATATACGCACAGGATTCGAAACCAGACCTCCCCGTGAGGAAGACCAAAGTTTAAAGTTAGGCTACTTTCAATTAATATTAATTTCGTTTATAAATATTCTCATCGCCTACTAATATCATCATCAATCTATATCAATATCAATACAGATAATAAATCTGTAACTGATCGCTGTCTATACGTGAAAAATATTAAAAGCGAACTATACATGGAAAATATTGAAAAGAAACTATTACCAGGGACAAGAAAGGAATACAATCCAAAACAAAGATTTGTATTTTTTGTCTGTCCATGGTAAGCAAATTAAACATTAACAATACATATTTTAAAAAATTACATATTTACCTGCCTATCTAATATGTTATAAATACACAACATAAAAAAAACTGATAAAACTATAGTTGAATAAAAAAGCAAGCACTCGGAGCCACAAACAAAGTAATTAATTCGGCCACTTTGGTAAATTTATGGATTTTCGGAACGTAAAACTAGACAATAAAAACGCAGATAGAACATATAAATAAGAAAATCAATTATTAATTAGACAGATAAACTGTAACCGTTGTGTGACACAACCAGTAATTACGTAAAAAAGATTTGTGAAACGACGTAAAAAGGTAAAAACATAAAAATAAAACACACGGTTACGTTAAAAACAGTTACAGCAATTTATATACTAGCGTGTTTATACGTGATAAACGTATAAAACGTGACCGAATTTGGGAATTCTGAACTTGTTCGCAATTTAAATTTAAGTGAAAATCATCGATCGGATGTCGCCGGAAGTCTGCGTTCGCGCCAAATTGCATGCGTTCCGTTTTGTTACATCACAGTTACGCAACTCTGCTTGTCATCAGTTTAATCACATCAAATGTCGAGCGCCGCCGCGGCATAGAAACTCCTTCCGCATATATTGTCGTGATGTACCGAAAATACTTTTTGAAATTAATGAAACAATACATTATTAAACAATAAAATATCAAGATCGTCATCATGACAATCCGTAAACGTATTGCATGTTGAGCTAATTATAATGAAAGCGGTACCTATCCTGAAATACCTATATTCTTTGTTAACCCGGCACCTATTAGAGTCCTATTATTACTTTTGTTATTTAAACTTTCTACGTAATAAAGGAACTTGAAATATCAAGTACATATTTGAAAATCTAAATACCCAATATACTTTTCATATATTTCCATGTAAATAACATACGCTAAAGTGTCTACTCCATGTCAACTCTGTGGTTTAATATTTGTTGTACGTGAACCGGAAAAGAGCTTAAAAATATTTCATTACATTAAGTACGCCGTTATCATACGGCATATATATGTAGTATATATAGAATTAGTGTGTTACATTATACTTAATACATGTTTATTATTGTTTCTTCAACTCTTTGAAAGACTGAAATACTTGGCATTCGTTAATTTATTTAAGCCAGTTCTCCTCTTTTTCTTCCCGTCCTTCATCCATCCTCCTCCCCATTATTCTTCTGTCTCTCACCCTTGTCCCTTTCCCTTCCCCGCGTATACAGGTCTATAATTTCCTTCCAGGCAAGCAACGCGTTAGCAACACCTCAGTGACTCGTCTACTCGTTTGTCTGCTTATCACAGGCATAATCGCCCTTTCATTTTGGTCAATATTTTCAAAGTTTACAAGATATGCCCTTATTATTTCTTTCATTTATTAAATCCTTATTATCATAGACCTTCTAAAAGCATTCTCTACCAAACTTTAAGCAAAACAAACTTTCTTAAATCATTGATATGAGTAACACCTAAGGTGTTGTAATCTATGAGGTATGCTCAATTGGCTCTACCAATCCAGACAAGTTACTTTGCATGAGTTCCAAATGGCGGAAACGATTTATTTAGAACACTTCATGAACTAATACAACTATTACAAATGACCCAACATGACATCATAAGATTTGTTGGGCAACGCCTGTGACTGACTGAACTTATTGAGCCAACTTTATTATAATAATCTGCAGTTAAACTCACATAAAACTTACCGAATAAGCCATACTTTCTTCAAAGGAAAACTTAATTACATTTCTCAATTTTCTATTACTATACGTGTTATAAAATTAGAAATATTTTCGAAATATAATATACCCTATCACAGACAAATCCAATTTGTATTTGCAATTTATACAAAATGATGCCTTTATTTTGCATTTTTTATATATTTTTTGTACATATGTCAGTGCCCAAGTTTTAAAAAACATTATTTTATTATGAAACATGTTTCCAAGTGTAAAAAATTGTTTTATTAATAATCTTCACACTTTAAATACCTACCTACCGTGTGAAAATGAAACAGCCCAATTAAATTGCAAAATAAGTTTTTTGCTTCTTCCTTGGAGAATGTGAAAACCTTGAATCAATGCAATATAAATATTGCATTAAGTTACGGTAATAGATACCACGTTTCTAGCTAATAATGAATTTTGTTTGTAGAAGATCCTTGGTCTTACCTCATTTTGGCGGCAAAATTACGTCGCCATTATAGCCATTGTCAGTTTGTCATGTGTCATTGTCACAAATCTCTCAAGTCTACACATTATTGTCATTGTTTGGAGGCACTAATATAATATATTCCCAGAATTATATTTTCACAATACCAGCCAGCTCATTATCTACCTTGTAGTTACTTATGGCATGATAATATGGTCATATGTATGTAAAGGGGTTCCTAGTATTTATATCTCTGTTGTTACCCAACGTCAAAGGGATTTCTTTATGTTTCATTGATGTATAGTCGAGGGCAACAATCCTGCCCCTAAAATTGTCATACAAGTACCTGTATTATCAAACAGTTTATTTAAGTATGCAAATTTATTGCTCAATCAAACTGCCTACGAGCATGCGGCGTCATATATTTCAGTAGCCTATATATTACCGTTCCTATACAAAAGGCTGATATTATTGTTTCTGGCTGTTCCTACATACAACATACGTACCATTGACCACAGTGGAATTCACCAAGGATCTTGGCGATACGATTTTACAAGATTGCAGACATTTTATAATCTTAATATTCAAAGTCACAGGTCACACATACAATGGTATAAAATACTTCATAATTTCTAATCCTAAAATAAATTTAAATATTTAGTCGTATTAAGTCTTCAAGTTTAACGATGCACCTATTTGTGGTGGTATCTGTATTATATGTATATTGAGTGGGATTATTTACGTGGAAACGGTTTGACTTAAAGTATATGTATGAGGTGCCTACGAGTATAACTAGGTTAGGTTATCTAGTTAATACACGAATCTAAATGCTAGACCTGTGCCATTTCAACACGTATTCACGTTCACTCTGATTGAACTTAGTTTGAACTTTAATAGGTTATTTTAAGAAAACTGACAAAAATATGCAGTTTTTTTAAGGTTTCTTAGGTTTTCTTAGATTTCGTTCATGTGTTTCATGTTATCTAAGAGCCACCAATGATTCGAGGCCTCTGAGGCCTCGGATATGTGTCTCTTGAACCTGTGGGGCAATAGCTATGTTAAAAGTGAAAATCATATTGAACATTTTATGAGACCACCGATTTCGGCCACATGTGTATGATTGAATAGGATTTAATTAAAACGTTTCTAACTAGATGGCGGTGGTAGTCATTACAGGAACTTTTGTATGAATTAAAGAAAAAACTAAAAACTTGTGTCTACACTGATAACGACGAAAAAAACGTAATGCTGTAAATGATTGATAATTAAATTTTTCCATAATTGTTTGATAAAAAGATATCATAAAGAATTAATTAGATAGTCGGATTACGTATTATACTTATTTTTCCCATGAAAATAATGACCTTGGCCATTATTTGAATCTGATAAAATCCTTGTACAATAGGGTAAATATAAATTAAACGTAAAATTTTTCATAGCTCCCAGCACCGACAGATAGTATCTCGTTCACATAATTTATTAAATAACAACGTTCAATGGAACTGTTATAACGAAAGTTCTCACGAAGCACTTTCTTTGCTACTTGAAGTTTTGTGCACATTCCCGGTCATTGCTTTTGTACGCGATGGTACCGTGATCACGATCTGTGATTCAAAGGGTATGGAACCTTGGCATTTATTAAAACAGTCGTTAAGTTATGTCGACTAGAAAACTTCCCTACATGATTTAAATCAATGTTTGTTTTTTGTCCTTTATATACTCTGAAACGGTAGGAGATAGAGCACTTATGTCTAAAGCAACTTTGTTCAGATTTATCTGGAATAGGTTTTGGTATTTAAATTCTAAAGATCGGGCACATGGTTGATGAGTTACCACGCTAGTAATGCGCGCCAGGTACTGCTAGTAATTATATAAACATTTGCATGCAGGTATACGTGACCTGACACTTCGATTTCCTGTATGGCATGTACAATAGGATAATGCAAACAACACGCATAAGCCCCTCTGACTCGAGAACAAACAATTATCTGACACAAATATCTCTCCCGGCTGGAAATAAGACCCAAGACAGTCGAAGAATTCATTAAATTATCAAATATGTATTACATCATATGCTTAAATATTGTTTAAAATCAAAGGTTGTTTAAATACAAGTTTTCACTCTATTACAGACGGAATGTCTATAATTAAAATACTCGAAAGTTATCGATACAATCAGCCATTATCACAGCTTCAATATAAACACAAGCTCACAAGAATCGTGACTAGTCCTTGCCTCAAGGCTGGGATTGTACAATTATATACCTCACGTTGTCAGCGAATATCATGAAACACTTAACTCCTAACGATATCGCCAACGAGAGGATCTATGAATTAGTTATAGTTCTAAGACTTTTTAAGATACCATATAGGATTCTGCGGCACCCTATTTCTATGGTTCAACTACTCTTCCGTAACACTGTATGTATTTGGTAAAAATTCACCGATACCTTGCATGTGTAGCACATTTTATACATGGCTCACTAACGGACCTAAAGATATTTTCTCTCTTAAACTCTGCGAGTTTCGTGCACTCTTGATTAAAAAAAAATCCAATTAGACATGTGTCGAAAGTGTCTTTTCTCTTTTGCCTATTGTTTAATACTACTTGATCAATAATAACTCAGAAAAACATTAAAATACAACAACAAAAACTCTTTATTGTACACCAATAGACATAACCATTAAAATACATTCCCCATTCAACTGACCTGAACTGAATTTGTACTTAATTGATTGTAATAAATAATTTTAATACACATTTCGGGATTGTCGAACATGTTTATGTATTGACTGTTTGAAACGAACTAAATAAAACACCAGCCCACATTTCAAGTGAGCTGGTATGTGTCGAGATACATGTTTGTCGCTGACCCGATATATAGTTGTATTATTTACCGAAGACTAGCTGGGAAAATGTTCTGGGTTTCTTCCGTGGTATTTATGATAGTAGCCGACAAACAAGCAGACTAGCTACATAATGGTGGATTCACCAGCGACCATGCACATCAGAAACGCTAAAGACGTAACCGATGTGTTGTCAGTCGTGTAATAACTGTCAATTAAGCCCTGGACCGAAACACTACGAGTCGTCTAGCGGGTCATGCAAGAGGGTGGTACTCGTAGCTGGTTAGCTACCACGAGTTTCACGGAAAATAATATTAATACATTCCTTATAATATGGAACTCGTGTGCACTCACGCCTTCACCCGCATCGTATGTTGATGAAAAGTGTTATGTCCATAA
Source organism: Asbolis capucinus (assembly GCA_018249125.1). Classification (NCBI taxonomy): domain Eukaryota; kingdom Metazoa; phylum Arthropoda; class Insecta; order Lepidoptera; family Hesperiidae; genus Asbolis; species Asbolis capucinus. The sequence continues at coordinate 19,741 of DWJZ01000502.1, forward strand.
GACGCGACGGAAATCATGGATATAGGGCTTCACGTAAGGGTTAAGTATATCGTACTAATCCTACGAATACTTATCATAAATGCGAATGTTTGGTAAGTTGGATTTTTGTATGTGTTTGATTTTTCCTTCACGCAAAACCTACTAAATGAATCTAAATGAAATTTGGCACAAGTATAGAATATAGTCTGAAATAAAACGTACATCACTTTTTTTCAACACACGAAACGGGCAAATCCTGTGGGATCCTAGTGACTAATATTTTTTACTCTTTTAATTCAGCGATAAAAACAGGACATATAAAAGCAACGCCTACATTGTTATCGATTGTAATTAAATAGTTCAATCCGATATTGTCGACACTGCCCAAGGTCAGAATGAAGTAAAAAAATCTGACACCACATAACTGAAACTGGTTCGCCAACCCTGACTTCGTGAACCTCAACCCACTCGTGCGACAACATGTCATTACCAAATGCGTTCATATCATATTGTACTGATTATTTCATAATGTAAACTGGTCTAGATATTTTGCAATAAAAATAAATGCGATTTTTAATTGCTTATAATCGCAACATAGTCAATCCATCTCTAATCCTGAGACATTAGGGAATCTAGGGGAGCTGAGCTGCCCTGTTTTTCCAAAAAAATATCTTTTCAGTTGCTTCAAAAATGAGAGATGTCATATTTAGGTTTGTTCCTAATTATAAAGCTGACAAATCGCAAATCCTGGATCAACGAATCTACCAATTCATATTGGAACAGCGTGGTGGAGTACGCTCTAAGACTCCTCAGTTATGAGAAGAGACCTGCGTTCAGTAATGAACCATTTATTAATCGTCCAAAAGGTTTGGTTGTATCCGGAATCAGGCATTACTCTATAGGAGATTCCCAAAAAGTACTGCCACTAATCTAGATAGTTCTAAAAACCCACTTTCATAACTCCTATAACATTATGAAAGGATCATATATATATTTTAACATATCCCTATTTTGCATGTGCACATGCAAGGGATAGAGTGAAAATGAAAAGGCGACAGAATGTAATAGGTTCAATAAGAAAAGTTTATTAATAAAATTCATGACATCCCTGGCATGCTTGCATCCTTAAAACTTAGCACACTTTTGGATTCCAATATTTCCGCAGATGAAGTCATCGAGAGAACAATTTAAATATAAAGGAGATGCTCAAATATGTTACTTATTCACTTCACTTCACTTATTTATCACTTGTAAGTATAATACTACCAGCCGAGAATCGGAAGAAACAACCGCTCGTCTTTGAAATCACGAAAGTCAAATTATTATCTATTAAAAAAGGTTTTGTTGTTTTACCTTTAAACATAAATAATTTAATTTTAACGTATAATTTAATAGCGTATAATTAAAATTACGTTAATCATTATACGTTATTTGCTATTTTCTGAAAAGAGAAATTGGCTACCACTTAAATAAGTATTTTTATTGTTAGATAAACGGATACGGTAGGGTAACTGGTTTTAATACTATTTTACGCAACTAATGAATATTGATAAACAAATTCATAGTGTTGAACGGTATCATAAATTGACCTACTTAAAACATTATTTAATTAATTCAACTTTTATTTAATTTGCGCGCGATAGTCCCAAACACCAGTGTACTGATTTTCATGCGGGTTGTATCAGCAGATAAAACGATTTGGGAAGAGGGTTTATCTGTCTGCAAGTGACGAAGGAAAGATTGATTTCAACAGATAAATATTTGTTCTCGGGTCATGGTGCGTGTGTGTCGTTCTAGCATTCTTAGCCTGGCGACTTGTTTGTTTGAAAAGCGACCGCAAGCGGTGACCGCTATTAGCATAAATTCCATCAGCTCTTCATTACTTCTAAGGGCACGAACACCAGTCGGTTCCGGTTAGCAATTATTAAGCTATGTCCGAAGCCTCCGGGCGGTATAAAAACTTTCGATTCTATTGGATTGGCCACTAAACCTTCCACCGATCCGCAGTGGAGCAGGGTGGTGGAGTATGCTCTAGATCACCTCACTAAGAGGAGACCCTTGTTCAGTAGTGTACCATCAATGGGTTCAAGTCACATTTGTGTTGGCCATTCCATTCACACAGGGATTCCTGCAGGATGTGAACGTTTTTAATCTTGTTGCGGAATACCTTTCATACATATTTTTTTTCCTTTCCATTAATAGTCTATTTCCTTGCACATCTACGGCAGCTGGACATAAAACCAGATATTACGATTGAGGTGCACGACCGCTCACTACTTATATGTCATAAAAAGTGCACATACATAATAAACATTTAAAGCGATGGATACATACGGACATGCAAACCTGCTTGAGCGCTTGACCAGTGAAAGTGTTCAATGTCATTGAGCTTGAGCTTTTGGTACTGACGAGACGAAAATGCTTACACTACTATTAAATATCGATATTATTTTTTTGATGTTTTTTTTTACTTCTGAGCCTTTTAACACCTGATTCAAACACGTTTGTGTAATCGAATCCTGCCCGCATATTTTTCATTATCACGTAAGCCTTAAACTGAAGTCCATAAGCTGTAGATGTATAGGGAAACATAATTATCATTGCAGAATTTCCATTGTTTTAATACATTAATTCTGTTTGTAATGATTTTTATTAACAAAATCAGTTTTCAAATTCAATTAAAACGTGATTTTTACAACTCTTTAGACAGAACTGCATTTTTTAATCCAAATAAAGTGAATAATATCAATGCCTCTGTCAATATCACAGAAACATCACCTTTTTCTTATTAAAGCCTTTTATTTAGTTTAGTTGTACGTTAGAAACATTTATATAAGTGAGTTAACTAGAGATACATAACAAATATAATAATTAATATACAACTCATTAATTTTATCAATAAACAGAAATAACGTACGTGACTTTTATTTTAAAATATTATTTTTATGCTCATTAAACAAAAACTTTTATGTAACTACTAATATCCTCACTTCGCTTTAAGTTTAATATAGTAGCATGGATGGAATAATTTTAATGCAAACAGTATCATATTTGCTATACCTACCTCTAACTGGTGTCATATCTTTAAAAGTTATCCTCTTTTACAAATCACATGTTTTACATAATATACTTGTCGCAAACATCAAGAAGTATTCATCAGAACAACTTAGTATCCGTTTTGTTTTAATTACGACGAGGTATCGAGATCCGATTTCGAATCGATCTCGGTTTGCCTTTTTTGGCTCTAATCCATAAATAATACTACTATATGAAATGGGTATTTTTATAAACTATACCATTTTGAAAAGAGCACAGGCTGGAGTCTCTACCTAGAGAATATTTAACGACACTGCTCGAAAGTAGTAAGTTGGAAGGGACTGGTAATTTCGAGTGTTACAATACTATGCTACCCTAAGGGGTCGACATGGTTCCAGGTAAGCTTGCTAATTAACTATAACAATATACGGATTTTATGGCCTCCAATGGATCCAGTCGCCCATCTTCTTCATGAAGATCAAATGGGATCGACTCAAATGATATCAGTTCCTTATCAAAATCCGCGCGGCATTTCGGAGCATAGCATTATTTATTGTTATGATTAAAACAAATAAGCACAATTTATACAAATAATGTACCCAACAATAGTAATCTACTCAAACTCGTCTCGTCTTGTCGTCGGATGTTTCTATAAAACTATGTACTTCAAATATTTTTTCCTCGCCTGTACCTACTCTAAGTGGGCGATTATTATAAAGTAGATGTCATTTAACTTTACATAATACAATTACACGGCCACTTGATCTATTAATCTTATCACGTCATCGTGTTAATAGATAATTAAAATAAACAATATTTATGAACTTTTGTTGAGTTTATTATTTTGAAATGTCAGATCTAATATTGTCAATCACAGATGATGTTTAACTATTTTTAAATTACTTTTATTTTCTTTGTGGCAATGAAGTTGGTAATAACGCTAAGTTAGGTTCATTAATGATTTAGTAAGTACTGTTTATGAGTCTTTTTACAATTTATTGAACGGATCTTCATTCACGATTAGTTGAAACTATTTGTAACTAAACATTAGACTAATCGGCCATATATTAGATGGCGCAAAGTGTTGGCTTATAGTCCTGATTTTTGAAAGGACGTACGAGTATATTCTCAGGACGGTTTGTTTAGTGGTTAGTGAACCTGACTGCTAAACCGAAGATCGTGTGTTCGATTCCCACCCATGTCAAACTTTTCTGGGCTGAGCAAGGACATTTGTTCTGTGTGTAAATATCTCTATAAGTATGTATTCAAAAATATATATGTAACTTTATCAGCTTTTTGAACATATTTCAAGCTAACACTTAGTTTGGGATAAGATGTCCGTGTGTGAGTTGTCTAAAAATATTTATTATTATTTTCAGTCGACCAATTACGGTGCATTAGTTTTTCGCTCCTCCTCCTCTATACCTCCAAGTTTTTACTGAAGTTTATGAGTAGAATATGTTAAACGAGGTCTTACTAGCCTATCATCGTTACTTTTAATATTGCAGGCTATAAGAATGTTGCACAATAGGTGGATAGGATCGGGGTAATTTCGCCTACTAGTAACACAATACGATAATGATTCTCATCCCGAGAGATTATCTATAAAATAAACAACAAATCAGACGATTCATGACGTTACTGATGATTTAACTTCAACTCTATTCGTTAACAATGACAGATTAGGAAACAATAGCGTATAATGAATTAAAGGAGAAAAAATCTGTTACATGTCATGTAACCACAAGTTACAAAAGCAAACCTTTTTACAAGCTTTTATTTAATTTGCAATGTTTGTTGGTTTATGAGTTGTGAGATTTGAATTAGAATCACTTCCTCACATCCCACTCCACTAAGTCTACTGACATTTTGCATATTGCTTCAGTTCTGATGACGATGCATTTTTCTTATATCTAAGCATGACTGATACTGTGATCAGGTTTGGTTCCAGAACGGAAATACAACGGCTAACAATACAAATATGAAATTTAATACTGACATTCAATGGAATACTTTATACGCAGTTTTTTCTTATCAACGCAATTCAATAAAAGCTTCTCTTATTAATGAATCATGGTCACGTAAATCGAAAATTAGTCACTTGATACTTCAGCTAAGTAAATATGCTTAATTTAAAACTAGCTACAGATGACTACTGGATATTTGAAGACATGTAACACACTTCCGCTATATCCACTTTTTTCTCATCAAAAAAGAACAATGACATAGCATCTTCCTTCTTCGATTTAAGAGATAATTGCAAACAATAAGAATTCTAAATGATAAACGGTGTCAATAAACAGGTACAATAAGCGTTATATAATCACCTAATTCGCTTCTCATCTAGCAAATGTTACGTACCAAAGGTAATAAAATAACGGAGAAAGTGAACGTCAGCAAGTCATTACTCATTACTATGTAAAGTGAGCTTTGCTCTCGTAATGACGACGTTACTCGTGGTGTTATTTGATCCTTTAGGAACATGTCTCATCAGGGCTTCGCCATTCTCCTAACTTTTTTGCTACTTACACAATTTAACCTTAACTTTGTTGATAGAATCTTAGTACTTTCGTTTAGGGTAGTACAATCATAAGTCTATACTCGAAATATGTGGTACACTTCAGCTCTGTTAATGTCTATTGAAGAAGAGCTCAAACCCAAACAAACACTAAAATTGCATATCTATATGAAAACTCCATGCTTTTTAAATCTTCAATTAAAAATCATTACTCTTTTATGTTACAGATAAAATGGCAGAACACCAAAGGAGACGCATGAAGTCAATAACAGCTGTTCTCTGTCTGCTCGTTAATATAACAACAGGCGCTAAACAAAAGGCGAGTCCAGTACATGAAGTGGTCGAAGTAATCAATGAACAAGCAAGAATAGACGAGCATCCTTCACATAAAAATGATGGAAACTTACCATACGGAAATCCACTAGCAGGGAATGTCAAACAAAACATAAGACTCCATGCTTATAACCAGCAAGCAATGTTCAACGCTGAAAGAATACGACAACACAAAGCTCAATTACAAAGATGGATGAAAGTTCCCCAGCTTGAAGACAGTTACATGAAAGCATATCATGAATCTCAGGAATCTCACCAGCTAGCATTAGAACAACAACAGGCGACCTTGTTAGATGCTCCTGTAACTAAAGCTCCTAGAAGAAGGGGAAGTCCTAAGCCTAGGCAAGAAAGTCTTAAAACTGGAATGAATCCACTGCAGAGTGAATCACTTAAAATCACGAAAGCTGATGCAGTGATAAAGGCACAGAGGAACAGAAATCATAGATCTTATGGTTCTGTAGAATACCAACAATATGTGCAACCAAAAAGATACAAAACTGTCTACGTCTCACCTGCACCAACATACGACCAAGGAGTAACCATCAAACCAAATGGTAATGTTGGGTTTACCCACCTACAAAATACGAATCAACAACATAGTTTATATACGCAAGCTGTCCCAAGTACCACGAAATACGTTTATCCAAAACAATACTCCCAAATGCATCGCTATCAGTCGCAACACGATATAGAAATGCTTAATTCTCTTTTAGAAAAAACCCCAAATGAACAGTTAACTGAATTTAATGCTCTTCTGAACTCAAAGGATAATATTGAGGAGAGTGAAAAAAATCTGAATGTACCAATTGATTTGTACTTTTATTTGAAAGATCCATCGACGCATACAAATTCACATCTGTCCGATACTTCACATTACGAACATAATCCAAACACGTACGCTGCGGCATATCTTAATGATATCAATGCCCTCAGAGATCATACACCTATCACAGAAGACGTTGACGATATCGTAGATCCACATTATACTGGACCACAAACATTTGGATTACAACCTATTGTAGCAACACCAGCACCAGATTTGGCTACAACAACTATAAAAAGCAATAATTACTACAAAGTTGAGGTTGCTAGTCAAACTATCACAGCAGGACACACTCAAAATGGAAAAGATCATGAAGAAAGCGGACGAACTTATGAAGCTTTGTACGGACAAAAACCAACAGCTTATTACGTACAAAACATAAAACATGAAGGAGATTTAAGTGAAAGATACCTCCACCATAACGCTCAACACAAAGGAGTCCAGCATTTATCTGAAGATGGTGTGGGAGTATCTGCTTATGGTGATGATAATGTAAGTATGCGAACCTACGAATTTAAAGTTGTTACCAATATATCTATCGCAGTACCAATTAATAAGAGAAACAAACGTGACGTGTTAGAAACTGACCCATTTCTTTTAGCAAATGAAACGCTTCCTCTTACAGAGATGCCAACCCTTTCCTCTAATAATGATACTGATGATGATCCTCAATCTGAATCACTTATAAGGATCCCCCTTGCTAATAAAAATCGCATGAATGATTTTAATTTTTATGTCACAACGCCTAATTTTCCTATAGGGGAAGCAATAGATTACAACTATAATGATTACGATGATATTCCATTAAAACTTAAAAGACCAGCCAATCATAAGTATCAAGTTGCTTACGAAGATGAAGATTATGGCAACTATAATGACGATTTTAGTTCCTCAGATTATGACGTAGGAAATTTTAAAGCACCTTCAATATCTGCAAATACTCCTCTTCAAAATTATGTTCCTTCAGCAAATTATGGCAATGGTCCAGATTTAAAGAGTAGTTTTTCTAATAAATTTGGCCAGTTTAAGCGATACCCTAGCTTTGCACCTGGACTGTCGCAAATATATGGTGTTCCGCAAAGCTACGGCATCCCTTCAGCCACGACATACGGCGTGCCACAAGGTTTGGTACACTCCGTTTACGGCACAACCCAAAACTTTGGTGCTCCAGTGAGATATGTAAACGAGCTACCAAATATTGACAACATCTTAGAACCAGTATATGTCTTAACTCAATCACAATTGCAAAATTTAATAGGTCACCATAATTTAAACATCGAACATTTGGATGTTTACCAACTGTCAAAAGATAAAAGACCGGTTTACTATCCTAGAAAATACAGGAAACGATATCCTTATAGAAATAGGCACATTAAGAAAAACTTGCACAAATTACATAAATTGAACGTTGTTTAAAGAAAATAATTGTAAATATGAAATTATTGTATAATCTTAAGTAATTAAATTATTTTTTCTATTTATTTTCTCTGTACTTTATTTATAGATAACTATAGGACCGAAATAAATAAAAAATGTACTTAAAGACAAACCCTTTCATTTTTTTAAATGCATAAACATTGATATAAAAAAAGTGTGAAATTAAATACACACTTGTAAGAAATGTGACACAAGACATTTTGGAACGGTTGCAATATGTTGTATAATAAAAATATGAATTAAAAGAAAATAAGTAAAACAAAATTTAACAAAGTAAGTAGTTTATTTTCATACCTTAGATACAATCTTTTTCAGTTAGGTAGTTAGTGGCATATGTATTTTATTAATTTACAGGAACATACCTATAAAGAGGGAAAAGGTAATAACAGCCCTCTGTTCTCTTCCGAAAAACCAATTACCTGGAAAAACCCCGTTCCAGTACTTTTCGAGTTTATCCAATGCAAGAACCAAAAACTTTTCTTTTTATGATATTATCAGTGTTGATAAGACTTCTTAATCTTACGCTTAAATAAATAGCTTAAATTTAACTAAATATATATTTAAATGTCATGGTTTAAAGGCTCAAAATAAATTAGAATATAATACTGCTATAATACTTTCACTAAAATATATGTATATCGGTAGGTACACCTAGCTACTATGATAAGAAAAACTGAACTACTTTGATTACCATTATTTCATTATAACTTAAATAAATATTATACATTCCTGCTTTAATACTTAATCAAAATACTTAAAAGTTAAAACATATTAAATTTGGCCACTAATAATTAGGGTTGTTCTTTGATACCAGACGAAGTAGAAATACTACTTTAAAGCCAATGTCATCTAAGTGACGACACTTTAAGCCATGGTCCCCAGTTGTGATCATAAGATAATAGTTGATATTCCATGTTGGAGGCCTTCGGTGACATAAACACCCGACACTCGGGTTGTGAATCCGCATTGCAGCAGCGTGGCATCTAGGCCTCCCCGGATTGAGAAAGGACTCGTACTCAGTAGCAGCGTTAATAGGCCTTAATGGTTTGAAGTCCATGCTTAACTACAATGTCTTCAATGCCAGCTGATGGTTAATGGCCAGATCAGTAGTGTGGCGTTATCCAGAAGTGGTCCAAGTCACATTAGCGAGGCTCCTTTTATTCGGTTCCAAGATTTACCTCATAAGTGTATCTCGTTAGATATGCTTTGACACGACATACATACGTACTCAGGATAGTAAGAAAATACAAATGCGCTGTGGCATAATACTGAAAATGAAAAATAATTTTTAAAAAAGCTGAGGAATTTTTGTCGTTTTATTCCTGCTCAATGAAAATACGTGTATTAATTTGATAGAGAAATATTATTGAAAGAGTTTTAATACAATGTTATAAGTCTTGTCTATGCCACCTGTGACACAATTTTATGGTTGAGGTATGTGTTTATTTATTTATTTACAACAGACAGCAGCGTTAATATTTAATTATCATTTTCAGCTTCAATACGCAGCAAACTACGAATTCGGTTACCGCGTTCGAGATGAACACAGCGGCAACGACTTCGGCCACCGGGAAGCAAAAGCTGGTGGGAGGACCAACGGCAACTACCACGTACTACTGCCAGATGGTAGAATGCAAGTAGTCAGTTACTCCGCGGGCCCGGAAGGTTTCCACGTGGATATTTCGTATGACCACTAACCCTTATCAGGACGAATTCGATAATGACTAATAATGATCACATGTAGGTATGTTTCAAAACATAACTAATGTTTTACGTACAGGAACCGAAGATGAATGCCAAATCAAGTGTTTGGATGATATAAGTACGAAGATCTATATTATTGGATTTAAGTCCTTATTCAAATGGGACTCGCCAGACTTACGGATTGGCCAATTCGTACGTACCACAAATTAAGAGCTCATTAAAAATACGACAAAAAGATTCTGAAGTCTTATAACAGTTTCAAATTTAAAGAAATGAGATTAATGTAGGTACGTTATGAGTTTTTAAGTAGATTTTGTGTAACTATGAAATTACTACAAGTTTATTTTCGAATGTAAAAATGTAAATACATAAATACCTATAGAGTTTGATTTCGCAAATTGAATTACACCTTCGACACATCTATCGAGAGCTGTTAAGTGGTATTAATTTATTGCCTCATAAGTAACTTTCATAGCTGGTACTTTTAAAAATAATTAAATATTTTTTTAATTTAAATTAAAAAATATATATATGGATGAATGTGAGGTAATAAATGTAAGGTCAGCAAAGAAGTGATATTTACGATTTAGTTTAATTAATATTTTCCAATATATCTAGTCTCTATGTCTTACATTGAAAATAAATAATACTCAATTAAACCATAACCTTGGCGTCTTCATATACATATATATAGCTTCTTTCAAATTAGTTACCTACCAGCTTAAATTATTTACTCATACCCATCAAATCGATGACAATAAAACACAAACCAAGCCAAACTTTTATTACTAGATAAAAGCATACAAATATATATTAAAACGGTTCTATCTGTACTTATAGCTATTTATGAAATAATTTTGAATAAATAAATATTGACAAAATCACACTAAAAATAACTTAAAATTAACTCACAGAATTCAAACAATTAACTGAGGGTTATTATTCTGAGGGTTAACTAAATACTATTTTCATAGAGACACTCGCTTGAAACCCAACTGGTAACAACACTATCTGGTAACGAAATGGCGGGAAATCGGACGTTAGCCATAATTTATAGCACTCCCAATGACTGAATGAGTGAAAATAGAAAGTTTTAAGTGTGCATTACTGGATGTGTTAAGTAAATGTTAACAAAATGTTTTATGTGACATTATTTTACTGTTGCGTAAAACTGGTCATATTTAATTATGTTTAATTACGGCCTAAGTAAACCATAAGAAAGTAAGAAATGATTACGCGCATTACATGATATTTGTTTTGTATGTCATAGTTTGGAATAGTAAATTAGGTAGAGCATACATACCTTCATAGGACCTATGTAACCGTTTTCTAAGTGTAAAATGTTAAGTAGGTACCTTCTTAATTACATATAGGTAGGTGCGTAAAGTTAACATCAATATATAACGAAGTATGTACGTGTAAATAGAATTTCAGAAAGTCTTCTTTACTTTAAGAAATCTGTCGGGCATACATAATTTTTACTTAATATTAGTGAGAGATGTGTAATAAAAATAAATACATCGATCTATTTATAAGGGCCAATGCAACAATTTGAACATATTCATTTTTTGTTGATAAGCGCTTCCTTTAACTAGTATAATGAAAGACATGCACTAAAACAGTTAAATATAGTAAATTCGTATCGTCGTTACTATAAAAAGATTCTTAAGCTTCAGCTGTAGCATGTACACAATATATCAAAGAGAAACTTTGAAAGCCAGTGTTGATAAGTTATGATTTTGCACTATGGCCCTTTATATATAGGAGCCGTCAATATTTATGTGTAACTTCACAAATAATACCTATAAACAGAGATTAAACATTCTATTGTCATATTATTTATTATAAGTAGACTCAAAAATACATACACGGTTGCTGCTGATCCAGCAATTTTTTTCACCGTGTAAATAGGTGTGGAAAAAGTATTAAGTAGTTAAAGAGTAATAAAAGATAGTAATTTAATTTTTTTATTAAATAAGTGTTATAATACAAGTATATTTTTACGTCAGGAATTAGGTACACGAGAAAACATCTAATCTTGTGAAAAATAATAGAATGATTAAGTACAAGGAGATGAAT
>DWJZ01000503.1:0-31625 GCA_018249125.1 Asbolis capucinus
TACATACAAAAATCAAAGACTTACGACATGTTTTATATGATAACATTTGGAAAATCAATAATAAATACAATTCTAAAGGGAAACCGTTAAAAAAAATGTAAGCGTAGGTAGCCGTCAACCCGTTAGCTGCCGCACCGTACATCACCAACCCGTCGCTGGCCGCGTCCCGTCCTGTCCTGGCGCCGGGGCCGGGGCCGGGGCCGGGGCCGGGGCGCGCTCCCCGTCGCCGCTCGTTTATCGCCCGCTCCTTTATTTTCCCAATATTTCACTCCGCGTTTCGACCCGCTGCCGACTACCAATATAACTTGCCATTTCACTTAATAAGTTATAGTTAACACATATTTTGAGATGTTATCTGCTGTTTTAACGGACGACATGTACATATTTCTCAGCGTCTCGTATGTTCAAAAGTTTAAACAAATGGTTAAAAAGGCTCTACAGTATGCCAATGAAGCTTACTACTTACTTGTGTAATTGGCCCACTGAGCAGGGACCTCTACAAAACATTGCATTCTCCGAACCCCACACTGCTCCAATTTGAGTTGGCAAAGGAAATATCCCAGTTGTTATTACTTCTTCGTAATCAGTCAAAATTATTTTGAAAAGCACAACATGTTTAGTGGAGCAAATACATAATCCCGAACACACGTCATGATAATACAAAATCAGTGTAACGGACGAGCAGTGGCACTACTAGCAGACTATTGCAACCATCAAGTCGCAATAGAGTTAATGGACGCGGAACTCGGAACCATCAGCTCGCTTCCCTCAAGTGTCTGACTCCGCAGTCTGCACCCTCTGTCTCCGCGAGCGGACCGCCTTTACCATGTTACTGTAAGTGCGTTTCTTCTGCCACCACCTCTCCCCGCCCCACTTGAGTTTTCACTTCTAAATTTGTTTTGTATTCGAAAAATATTTTTTTCTGCGACTATTATTGGCATCGTAAAATACTTATCGTTCATAGAATTTGTGTTGATAACGGATTTAATCTATAATTTAAAATTTTAGTTTTTGTTTATTTCGTTGGAAATATCGAGTTCACTTTATTAATTACGATTATCAATATATAAATTAAGCTAAATTAATAATACCCATATAGCGTATGGTGTTGTTAGAAAAATATAAAAATATATTGCAGGGTTAATGAAACCACAATTGGACCACTACGAATCAATTCCATGAATAATTTAAAGTGTGAATAATATTGTAAATATTTGTAATTGTAGACACGTTTGTATCAACAAAATCTCAAAGATAATCAAATGCATAATCTTAAATCTTATCTGTAACATAGTAGAAATGAAGTTCCTCGAGCTCCTTCTTCAGGACGCTGCAACCACAACCATATTGTGAATAGATCCCTGGACCGGACCACGTCGAGGTTGTTATCAAGAAGGTGAGCTCTTCATTCCTCGTGCGATCATTGTACGTCTAGTAACAGACAGCATATGATACATACATCATCGACGGCACATCAATGCCACGAGGTCGTCCCAGGCCGCCGCCCAGCGCTGCGGTACTGGTCAATGTCCCTCTTGTGATACATCGAGATGCTCCCGATTATTGTACGTTCGCTTTTCTTACAGCGAGCGGCTGACAAATAAGCAGATGGCTCCCTGGTTGGTAGACGTCACGGTTGTCTGAAGACGTGCCGTATCGGAGTAGGTGCTGCTCGTTGACGATTCTCAAGAAACTATTCTTTTTTTGCCTTCATCGAGAAAATCTTAAGTAAATAGAAAAAGGACTTAATACATACAGTTTTAAATCGCTGTTGAATGAACAGAGCAATCCTCGTTGAAACTTTTACTGCGCCCAATTTACTTCGTTAAATTGGGTTTCTAGGGAGAAGATCGGTGGTCAATATTGAGCAATAAAACCACGTAAATTATTGGTTTTTCAACAAGTACGTTGAGACAAACTGACAAAAAAAGACAAAGATAATAACGACCAGCTAAAAGGATGTTAGCGATGAACAGGTTAAACTGTACGGCAGCCATTAGCTTAATACAGTTCACAGATGTACTTACTATTTTAAATATTATTTAGCGTTTTTTTTATCTTTTCTTGATTTCTAGATTTTCTATAACAAGCCGATCAAAATGAAATAACAAATCCAACAAAATCCATCCATTAGTGTTAGTTGATATAAATCTCGCGCTACACGACAACCGAGATCAAACGTTACATCGTTTACACAAACACACTCGAAACAAGCGACTGCCGCCGCGCGCCGCCCCGCCATCGCGCCAGCCGGAGAACGTCCGCGGAAACAGGAATGCGAAACAAACGTAATAATATATTCCGTTTAAATTGAATTCCGAACGGACAGCGCTGGTGTTGAAGGCTGCTGAAGGCTCGTTATTGGGACAAAGATTGATGGCGCTAACGGGCCACGCGCAGCCCCGGGACTCTTGGAGGGCTTGTGACACTCCACTCGTAGTGGTACACTAAAAATATATTTTAATTTTTGTAGTCAATAGAAAAATGTATAAGGCTGCTACTAATAGGCTTTGAACCATATGCTTTTGAAAGTCAGTATAAATAATCCAAACATTAGGCAGGGACATCCGCACTGACAAACAACACTCAGCGTAAACACCCGGTGGACGCTGAAACATGAACCTAGTGCAGCGGTTCCTTACGTAGTTTTGGGGCGCGCTAAGACAGCCTCCTTGCAAGGTCATCTTTTTATGGTAATAGAATATCTAATGTTTCCAAGAGCGCAGCTGTAGGCATTAAGTAATATTTCACTTCATTTATTTAAAAATTAAATCTAACCAGGTTTTTTTTGTTTGACCAGTAGTTTATTTTCGAAAAATTTACTTGGATATGTTTACGTAATTATATATGTATCTAATTATACCATATCATACGTAGCATAAGTCTTTATATGAATGATCTATGCACAGTTTAGCGACTTAAGTAAACAAGAGACGTATTTCATATGCCTGTGTACATTACAACAATCCTACTTTCCTATATTTTTCCTCAAACATTCCTTAAAACTTCATAAAATATCATAAGCACCTCATAAAATGGTTATTGTTGATCTTTCGACAAAAATAAGACGGCGAGCCCGTGGACATAATGGCTCGTAAATGTTAACGGCAGTTTATGGCTAACGTTTATACGCTGTTAATGAGTTTACGTCCGTCCGTTCGTCCGTCCGCGCGTCAGGTTATCTGCTTAGACCACACATTATATTTTTGTAAGCATGCTAATTTCGTGTTTATGAGGTAGTTGGCTATTGTGTTAGCTGGAGCTACACGGGGCAATATATGTATTTTTGAACATTTATAATATACGAGCTATAAGTCCGGGACCTAAAACATACAGGTTATAAAATATTCTCTTTATGTATGTACATACATACATAATAATATTTTTTATTATTTAAAAAACCGATTTTAAACTATTTTCACAAGTCATACTATGAAAATTGGGAACGTGTTCTCATTCAATTAAATACGGATTATTAAGGATAACCCAAAAACTACTCGTCAAATGTTAAGTCACTCAAAATGGCGTGGAATTATGCGACATGTAGCTTATATTTGAATAAAAAACAATCCTCAAAATCGGTACACCCAATAACAAGTTATGAGGTACAGCCCTAAACAAAAATAAAAAAAGGACGAATAACTCCAAAAGTGTTTGTGAGATGTAAAATTGTTCGCGCCTAATTACCGAGCGCGACCGAAGGCAGCCGACATCAGCCGAGCGTGCGCGTCTTTTTTTAAAAATTTACATTCCGCATCGTAACACATATTTTGAGCGTACAATACTATGATTTCATCAAATTTTCACATATAGTAAAATAATCTCGCAATATACTTAGTAGTAGATCAAAACTATTTTTAATTGATGCTCATGATATAAAAATAATATATAAACGTCTGATGCGAGGCGCGGCGAGGACGGAAGACCGCGCTGATCATTGCACATCGTTGAAAAGCGATCATCAATGCCGAGGGAAGTACAACCTATTCCTATCTTCTCTACGTCCTTCATCATCAATTCACTTCGTTATTGTGTTAACTTACGTCGACAACCTTCTTGAACAAGTAGGTACATTCTTTTTACCCACATAAAAAAACTTTATAAAATTCGTCTAAAATTTACGTATTTTCGGTAATTATATCCTTCATTCTTATAAATAAACAATACATTACAAATATAAAATGTTCATTTCAGAAAAAAATCCAAAATTATTTGTAAAATAAAGCATAAAAATTAAACATTTTATTTATTTTCATCCTAACAACTTGGTTGGTTGAATACATTTTTTGAATACATTATATAAGAGTCAATAACGAACTAAGCTTACGATTAAGTAAGTTTAAATATTTATCGTCCAGTTCGATTTATCGTCCAGTTTAAAAGAGACTAAAGATTTGTGAAATAATGAAACAGAGGAAAGTGAAAATTATAGTTTGAAAGCAGCACTTGTTGCATTTTTGAAAAATCCTCTTAATAAGAATCACGTCGAAGTCACCAGGACTTGTGTATTATCTGTAGTATAGACGTAAATTAAATATACTCTGGATCTGCTAAGTCTTTTGCAAAAGAAGAGTTTACAAACAAACATATACATACATATATGAAAATCCCAATGATATAACATTAGGCTGTTGAACTCTTTACAGATGTCACGACGCAAAATGTCAATTTTTAATAAAAGTAATTATAAAGAATTAATTCAACTTCAAAGTGAAGCTCAACATTATAAAATAATTAAATATTTCTGGGTCCTTGGTCCAATTTGTATTGATGTCCGTTGAGAGCAATATATTGCAGAGAGCACCAGGTCGCACATGCTGCGTGCAGCTCGCTGCGGTTCCTGTACTGCACTGATGACAAATGTTGTCTGCAGTACCTATTAGTTTTCAGTTTCAAAAAATGCTGAGAATTGCTGAATTATGAAGAGAACCCACGCCACTCGTAATTCAGCTTCGGAGTGGTACACATTTGGTAAAACATTGTGCGGCACCTTTATACATTGTCAAGTAATTCGGAATCGCGTAGAAACGTTCAAAGACATAATTAAACTAATTATGTTACATTTCTTCATCTCCATCTCCTTTATCAAACTAAACGTAAACTAACCGGCTCCGAACACGGTTGCAGTCAGGTGGACAAAGTCAGACACTCCCGACACTTTAGTAAAATACCAGTCTGTTCCTAGTGTTCAATCAAGTAAACCTATCTCATATTCCGTTATTTTAAGTTAATTCTTTGTGGTTTGTATGATTTTTTATGCGAACTAGAATTTGGCGAAGATTTTGAAACGATTTCCCCTTCACACCACACACATCTCTGGCTTGTAATCGGCACCCGCTGATGAAAGAAAAGGACATAGGTTTCGCTTAAATTCCTTCACAATATGGGTGAGTATCAAATGACAGATTGTGAAAAGAACTTTTCAAAAATATGTGTACCACATAACATTAATATAATCAAAAATCATACCAATTCGCATCGCAGTATCGTGTTTGATTTATAATTATACTAGCTGTACCCGGCGCGCTCTGCAAACAACTCATCATCAGTCATGTGTCCGACCCGATTAGTCGGGCTCGTTGCAGCCGACTAGTCGGCTAACCGGCCAGTCGGCCACAGTCTTAATCGGCACATCCCTAATATTAATACATCAGTAAAATTCCACCTGCTAGTAAGTGTCAATGTAGTAGCCAAGAGAAGCTTTAATAGTATATTATAGATTATCAACAGAACCTGCAACCATTCGGATGGCCATGCTTTTAATACAACATCCATAATGTAATAATATTGAACTTCACTCCCATTGCCACATTCATATTTTGGTGGGATTCAATTTAATTGTTTCCCCAACATTTGATACGACTTAAGAATGTTAAACTGTTTGGGCTTAACTACTGGTCATTTAGTTAATTAGTAGGTATATTCCGTAGTGAGATGAGTCGTTCGAGCAAACGATATCCATTGATTACAGTTCCGGCGTCTTCCAAATTACTGTTTCATTTTAAATCATATAATTTATGAGGACTGACGCGATTAGAGAGGCTTTATATAAAATTGAAGCCGTTGATCAGAAGCCCGCGGCCGCAGTGTCCGTCGTGTCCAGTGTCCACGGTGTCCGATGTCCGTAGTGTCTCAAAGGTCAACATTTCAATAACAGTTATGATTGTTCATTAATTTTAAACGGCGCTCTCCTTAGGAAACAACTCATTTAACGCATATTAAGACTCAATTTAACGACCGCCCACCGGATCGTGCGAGTGCTCCTTGACGCGGGGGTTCCGCATTGACACAATGACGTGATGGAGGACTGAGGACGATCGGCACCATCAGGAGACGTGGACTAGCGCAGTCCGGTGGGGTACTGGACCAACTCAAGGTTATGTCAAATTGCTCGTTCTGGAATTTTAATTAATTTGAAAAGTAAACTGTTATGCATAGATACACTCAACGAGATGCCGGGTCATTAGGGCGACTAGGGATCCCAACTCTGCGTGGCCTGACACTCGACAGGTATTTTTATAGATGTATTAATTGACTGACAAGATGATCACGTTACTTTAGTGTAGGAATACTTTTCAAATAAATAATATTGAAATAACAAAGCGGAACATGGGAGCACGGAGCGCCTGATCATAACTTAGTTTATTTTAAGAGGAGTTGGAAATTGGTCGACACATGAACGATACTCCGCGGTAATTATTATGAGCGAGTTCTCACGGAGCGATGTAACGACCGCTCCGGCTGGTACCCGACCACGGGAACTACTTCCATTTTATAGAGCGACACATCAACAAAGCAAGTTAGGAAAGAACTGATTTATTAGTTGGTTCAATAAGAGAATGTGTTGCGCGTGACCGATAGCATGGACATCTATTTGTTACACGCACGCCGTTATTATAAGAAGTATGTTAACTTCCATACTGGTTAACCTGTCACAGAAATAACGAACAACTCTAACTATCATCTCAAGCATCTCGTGCCTCTATTGAGCACGGGTCTCCTCTCTGAATGAGAAGGTGAGCAGGAGAGGAAGATGGCAGACTTCCCACAACTTTGAGTTTAGCCAGCCCCCGGCAGCACGTTTCCTCACGATGTTTATAGCGAGTGACATTTAAGTGCTTAATACGCACATAACTTCCAAAAGTCAGAATTGCGCGCCCTGGGATTCGAACCCTCACCCCCTAGTAAATGGCCGAATTCTTAACCACTAGACTATCACCGCAACTCTAATTTTAAGGTCGCATATTTTCGTCAAGAATAAAATTACAAAAAAGTATTTATTACGTTAAATAGCTTTAGCCCGCAGCTTACCCGAATGATTATTGATGGCAGGTACCCTGTCTAGTTCAAAACTATAACCTATCTCTGTGCCAATTTTTATTCGGATCCATTCAGTAGTTTTTTTATTTAAATTTATTTATTTAGTACGCACAAAATTGCAAAGGGATAATTTATATTCTAATAATGTATTAATGATAACATTTCAAAGCCAATCAAATTAATTAAAAAGAAATATAAGTTTACATCGAACGTTTTTGGCATTCTGGAGCGGGATAGCTTTGTAGCTTCTTGTACAGGAGGACATCAAGCAATAAAATATGTTGCTTTTACCTACACAATACTTAATATATTCATCTCACATGTGATAGACAGCCAATTATTTTTATTAAATAAAATGAGAACTGGAACGTGGAGTTGATGAGTAGCTCTAATCATTCCGACTATAAATAACAAAAAGCTCGGCCAACGTTTTACAACTTTATTAAATAACTTCATTTCCTGTTCGTACCGAGTGCTCGGCGGCGGGACAGCGCGGGACAGCGGGACAGAGCGGGACAGCGCGCACTGCACTTTGATGTTTATCTTGAAATTACACGGTTTACATATATGACAGATTGAGCGACGGCTGTAAATGGATTCAGAGATGTTGAGATTTATTAACGAGAATCAAGCTAACGCCGCGCTGCATCGCGTTCACTGGCGCGCCGCGGTCAGCCGCACTGCGCTCGCTCTCTACTGCTCACTGTGCGGCCTGTGCGCGTCATTTGCTAATAGGCGTTAGAACACACAACAACAACTCGAGCCTGTGTTGCTAAGAACTGAGATCAACCCTCACCATTCAGTTATGAACTGTCTCAATAGTTGATCTTGTGTGGCGTGGAAGATTCCGCAGACTTTCAGCACGTGCTTCTCCTCCGTTTGGTTTTACGAACATATTTTTGTTACTAGTAAACGTCTCCAAGAAATACAGGTCACTTTGAGGAGAGGCCAGAATTTTCGTATTCGGATATAAACCGACATAAAGGTAAAAAATATTGTAAGCAGCTCGGACACAACCAAATAAAATGTATATCACTTCATCAACGACGAAATAACACACTTCACACCTCGGCTACTGTTCCGAAACAAATGTGACGTATGTACATACAAGCTTTTTGGTAAATATTCATTTAAATTGTGATCTATAAGTGTAGGTATATGTCTGAGGGCTATATACTCTAAATTCCTATTATAAAAATACTTCACAAAACTTGTTCCATTGAATGGTGGCCTCGCGCGACAAAAATCTTGTGTATAAACCTCTTCAAAAAGTAAATGTAACATTAGTGATGGGTCGTATGCCCGTGTCGGTATCGGTTAGACCGGACACCCGCTCGAGCAGAACGGTCCTATCATATGGCGCGCTCCACACTAACACTACTTTGCTTTTAAAAAAGGAACTCCATTTATTCTTAAATCAATTACTAATTTCTTCTCAGTTAAAATTTCTTCTTCAAATTCAATCTACAAATATGAACAATTTGCAGACCAATGTACAAAATGCGTGGTTTCAATTTGGTTGTTTGTTTTAAACTTTGTTAGTTATATCCCTATCAATATCCGTTACGACTTCCTTGCTTACGCATTTCTAGAAGTAAAATAGTTATCCTAGCAAAAACTACAATTTTAAGCCCAACGACGAAATCATATGGCCCGCTAAAAGTTGTTACACTCATCTAAGCTTCTAATACTATACATGCCCTGGTTCTGTAACCCCTGACTTCCCAAATAGTATACATATCTTAGTCAAAATGTGTAGCACTACGGAGAACCTAGAAATCTAAATGTTCATTTAAAAATGTGGGCTGTGCTAATATATCCGCAGTTTCTTCGGCTATATTATTTGGGCAGTACATCACTAGTGAAGTTAGCGGCCCACTCCCGCCGATTACAGCCTAAGTGAGTTAATGGCGAACTGTAATACGTTGATATTGAAAATGGAGCCGTTTTATTTAATATTGTGGTGGTTCCCACAGCACCTCCTAGTCCGCTCGCCCGCTCGCCGCGGCCGTCACGGCGCAGCGCGGGGAAGATAGCGCCATTGTTAAAAGGGTTAGTTAATGTTTATTCTCCGTGACATTAATTTACCTACATTAAATTAATTGTACGTAAATTTGTCGAAATGTTTTTAGTGTTATCTTATTTTTGTTTTGTTAGAAGGTAACATGAATCATATGAACTAATGGATTTAAAAGTCAAACACGCTTTTATAGTGTACTTACAAATGAACTAAAAATATCGGTACTGTTTAACTTTGTACGCAGCATCAGCTCATGTTTGTCATAACAATGCATTATCGGTGGACTGAAGTAGTTGCAAAGTTTCGACTCCGTATGGTAGGGGGAGGTGGTTTCAATGAAGTTACAACATAAAGTGAATAGTAATAGCTTGACAGCAAAACAAACCTATTACATAACTTAATAATATAACCTTGTTCGAACGGCAGGTGACGCCCATTTTTGAAATAAATTATGAGTTCAAGTGGCTTATTGAAGAGTATTAACGAACTACGACGGGCTCAGTGTGATGTTTAAAGTGTTGAACGAGACCAGTTTATAACATTGTACATTACAGAAGTAATAACGTGTTGTGTCACGACGAGGCAAGAAATGAGCCGGGACGAGACGGGACGGGACGCCGGTCGGACGTGACGGAACTCGCGACGGGACGCATCATTTGTCGAGGAACATTTTTTTACGGGATAAAATACAAATTGTGAGAATGGCCTGTACAGTCGCCGTACACATTTTGTACAAATAATAATTAATAATAACTCTTCATACCATGGATAAAATTGGTTTTATGTTGTACAGAAGCTTGTAAATTAATAAACAAGGCTTCTGAAAATACCAATGACCACCGTTAACAATACTGATGTGTTGCCGGCCAAGAAGAGAGTGTTAGGATTCAGTCGTGGCAATGTCTGCAAGCGCGGGGAGCATGAATAAAAAAGGGAACCAGTAGGAACGCCGTCAAGGAAACTGGGTAGAAGCCGGCTGGACCGGGTTGAAGCAATCACACAGGGCAATGATACTAACGGATACACAAATAACACCAGCTGCAGGACGGAGAATAGAAAAATATCAGACGAAGAAAGACTAATTATTGGGAAGAAAGAAGAAAAGGAAACTATGATATGAGGTGTTTGAACGAGTAACTTTTCCTGTGTACCAAGGAAAGTCAAAGGAAGTCAATCACAAATACATATGTATGTATGTTGTGGCAGGGTTGGATATAATCAAAACTTATGATAGCAAATGCTCCAATATGATTTTATATATTTAACTGAAGTCAAAAGTTAAACACAACAATAGTACTGGCTACCATGTCTCGTGTTTATATTGGACGTGACGTTATTTCATCTGCGGCTTACGAAATGGTGACATCACTCGTATCTAACATGGTGGATGTACCAGTTTGTACTTTTACATTTCCAGAAATAAATATAATTTCAGTTTTAATCATTGTTTTTCAGATTAACAATATAACAATTTTATTTTATAATCTCTCATCCATATAAAATTACCAATCGTAATTTCAGTAACTGTCATCATGGCTATTGACAGACTCAGTGGAGCGTCCCGTCGGCGGCGTCTGTGACGTCACGCCGTCACTCACGTCACGTCACTCAACGGAGCCTCCTCTACGCATTAAGCGGTCCATCGGTTTTATAACATCCTTTTTAGTACGTGCCGGTTTGAAGGAACTTGTTTTCAGACTCCAGTTCCACCAGCAGTAGTCATGGTCAAGTACCACGTTCTTTCAATGTGTCACGTGGTCTAAACCATTATAACTCTGAAAACAAAAATAATTAAAAGAACGACAATCTATTCCTTTCATGTATAAGTCTTTTCAAGTTCATTGCGGCATATAGGCCTCTCTCTTAACGTCTTAACTTACATATCCACCTATTATATTATTCCATTATAATATCCAATGAAACTATTCGCGTCTGAAACATGATCGTGTCTTGTCAGTTTTAAAATAGTTATATTAGGTAAATGGCGACACACCGCGTCCAACCGTCCGTCCGCGAGAGGGCAGCCACGCACCTGATGGTATCGCTGACATTGTCGTGGCGGGCCCGTGATGCCCGGGTACACTGGCTTAAGGTCGTCACTCGTCTAACGATACGCAGACCAGCACGGCTCTGCGACTGTAATTCCTCTAAAATAACAAAATAACTTACTTGGTGCCGCAACGTTTATTACCATTACACATATAGTTACATATCTAATCTAGAAACTTCTAAATTCTTGCAAAATAGTTTCGCTCCCGGTAATAGTAGGTAGGATCTAATGTACATGTGCGGAGTCGTTAGATATGCGTCGACCTGTACAGCGCCGGACCGGCACCACCGATGGTATTTCGCTCGCAAGCTCGTAAGCGCCGGTGTCCGCTCGTCCGACCATCAGATCGCTCGTCTGCTCGTTTGTCAGTTATTACGAATTAAAATAAAACAAATGAATGGTTTACATGCTCTCCGTCTTGTATTAAGGTGGGACAATTTGTTATGCTTCACGTGAAGCTAACCAGTATTTATATGTACTTGCCTACTACAAGAACGACCATGAAGTAAATTGATTGTTGGCTGCGAAGCAAGCGGTTCCAGGTTCAATTCCAGCTGAAGCATTTACATAGCAAACGAATGTTTGTCCCTTCCACACAGGAAGTTGTCGCGGTACGGGTATGTTTAAAAAAAAACATTGAATCCTTTGCAATATGGAAGTTATATGTTATCAGAGTATATTTTATCAGAGTGTAATGACGACAATACGAAGCGGGATAACTAGAGAATGATGGCTATCTATATCTCCGACGCTCCTAAAACATGCCAGAAATACAAACGACAAAGCATTGGAGTAAATAATTTAAGTACACATGTCTGTAACTCGTCTATTGTTATGTATTTCACTACCTGCGGCTCTCAGAGTCGTTAAGCGTTGCTTAAATCGCTCCTAAGTATAAACGATGCAATAACGACTGAATACTGAACTTAAGTACGGCGGTGGAACATAATTAATATTGTATAAAAGTACCAAAGTTATCGCAGAACTTCAACATGAACGTGATGGATGTGCAGTCAGATTAAAATCACGACGCAAATCAAATAGTACCTCTTTTGATATATTATTAATATATTTTGATATATTAGACAACCAGCGCCGTCCTCGTTGCCACATCCAACTCCATGTTCATATTTCATGTAATAGATAACTAGGGATTGTTATCATAACTAGCAACAAACGATACACAACTAATCATTTCTGACAGCAAATGCACCATTCATTCTTTCGGTGACTTGTACTACAATGAATGTTTGCGTCAACATATTACGTTGTCTCTGGTACCTACTGCATGTAGTATTTCTTACTATTGTCAGAGATTAATATACTTATACACATACATATTTGTAGCATTGCGAATAATGTACATATATAGAATTAAGAGTTACATATGTACAACCTAATAGAAAATAAACATTAATATTTTTATTATTAAAAAAGATACCAAATAACATACTAATACCGACTTTAAATGAAATCGACAAATAATAATAATTTGACAGGCCGCCTGGTCTGGTGGTCAGTGAACCTGACTACTACATCGGAGATCGTGGGTTCGACTCCCACTCAGGTCAAACTTTTCTGTGATGAGCAGAAATGTTTGTTCTGTGTGTCTGGGTGTGTAATAGAAATATCTATTTAAGTATGTAATTTAAAGTATATATGTATGTTTATCAGTTCACCATAGTACAAGCTGACGCTTAGTTTGGGGTCAGATGATCGTGTGTGCGTTGTCCAAACATATTTATTTATTTAATAAAATGTGAAAATCATCAACGTACGTAACACAACAATCATTCGCTAGATGTCGCTCTAATTTAAATAAGACAACGACTAGCTTTTGAATAAAAAAATAATCATCATTATCAGCTCAGCCAGTAAAAAGTTGTGAGCTACGGTTAAACTAATCTCAATTTTTCCTGTTTTCTGTGTAATAACGATAATAGCCAGCCTATAAAGGATTCTGACATGAGCCATCGCTGACGATGCCAAGATGACTTGCAACGTTGAATGAGTGTGTACACTCCTCCCCGTCGTTTATATTGTCTACATATAAACATATTAAAATACTATTGCATTTCATTAAAAGCTCCGGTACAACGACAGAAGTATGAGCGTTCTTGATGAACAAGGATCATGCTTGCGTGGATACGGTTTTCTAATTTATGTTCTAAATCAAATTTCTTTATTTAGAAAGGTATTTTTTCCTTTGATTTATATTTTCATACTGTCATCGGAACTTCATATTTTTTTTTCTTGTTATAAAAAATAGTTTATTGTAGAAAATTGTTTTTAAAATTTGCAAAGAGGTTTGTATTGTTTTTAGAAAGTTACAGACAGGTGCTTACAGTGTTTAGTGTAGTTAGTAAAAGTGACAGAAGTCCTGCGCTACGTGACGTCAATTAATCACAATGACCTACAATACATATGTTTTAACGGGTTTTCAGGGAACCCTATGATGTATGACGCCTGAATACACTTTGAAATAACCTTTTACAAATAAAACAAACAAATGTTTAAAAGCAAATAATCGATATGAATTGTGTTTCAACCCAAGACGTCACCTTCGTCGTTATTGTGATAGTACATTCATTAATTAAGACTTAATCTCGGTTCGTACAAAACATTCTAAACTTAATAGGGCTTCCGAGTGACTAATTTAACATTTAAACACGGTGATGTATAAATACCCATTGTGACTGCCGCACTTCCAAAAGTGAGTAATATTATTGAATGTAGGCAGTACGTGCAGGCGCGCGGTCACCAACGGTTTTAATATAAGACATATTAAACATGATCCCTCGTCGAAATCATCTGCACGCCGAGCACGAATGAACGGTGCGCGGTACCCCGTGCGCGGCGCGGTGCGTCATGTTCTGTACGAACGTAGCTCGAACTCGACTCGCTTGCGTTTCGAAGTCGCTAGTCACGTCCTCCGAATACGACGTGTTTGTTACGTGTTTATTGTACACTACATGTCAACACTACATGTCGACTGATATAGTCAGAGGTCGCGTCGCATACCTCTGCGTCGTCAGACTCTCATAGCTCCTCGCCCAGTTTTAGTGTATTTTCATATCCCGTCATTTTCATACCAACTGCCTTCCAGTTCTTAAGACAACAAATTGTAAACGTCGTATGGTACTAATTTATCCTTAACGATTCATAAGAAGAATCCGACCAAGTCCCAACGCTGCACGTGCGGGTTGATATGTTTCATAAGTGACCCTTTCGATGAAATGTAGGTATTTCATAGCCATAACAGAAATATAAGTGGGTCATAAAACTATTTACTAGGGTTGCTCACCTGCTACGGCGCGGCACGACGCCGCCGCGTGGTGCGATCGTAACAGTTACTGCCGACTTATGAACTCCTGGTCGACGGTATATTGCACTCTTGTCACCTTACTATACGACCTTCAGTAATATTAACTTACCGAGCGAAAATTACTAAAATATTTCGGGTACATTGAAAAACTCACGGTGTTTTTTGTTGTTAAATTGTTTCAATGTCTACCGGCAAACAGTGCACGAGAATTTCTAAAATTCAAATATGTCGAAACCGCTGTACCTATTTGTTTATTGGTCGATCTCAGTAAACTTGTATTTGTTATTGGTTTTTTACTTCACCGTGCGCTTTTCCTATGTGAAGTACTCCAAACTACGCCATACCAGGCCAAGCGCCAATCGGGTATTTCTAAAGGAAACAGGCGAACAACAGGTACGACAACCACATGAAGGATAACTAGCATACCGGCCACCATCTACTATCCACATCATTTACATGTGCTCCAACGATACACTAGTAAACGTAACGCATCTTACTTGCGACCCCCAGTCGGGGTGAGGCGGAACAGTGAGACTGACTTCCGTTGCCTCTTGCAATCTCTCTCAAGCAAGTGACTGGAAACAACAACAAATCGAGAATAACCGGTTACGAATACATTTTTTAATATGAACGGTCATAACAAAGGTGATTGGCGACAGTATTCTGGAGCCCTGACATACCCTGAACTCACTCATCCGACATACAATCGCCACCAGCACACAGTGCGCCTGTTAGATGCTACATTGTTCATTCACAAGTCATGAACCAGGCGTGTCCGTCGCCGCCGCCGCTATCGGTTCTTCCATCGTAATGAGTCCGCAACACGCGGACCGCGGACCACGGACCACGGACCACGGAGCGAACGGTGTTACAGCCGACATTTAATAATCTCACGGCCGCATCAGGCGCGCCTCCCGAGGGGCGGTGACTTATTACTCGCGTTGAGTCGTGGTATTTCGATTCTCTATCTTGTAACTTCAACAGGTGTAAAACACTTCCACGTCTCTGAGTAGTACACGAAACATTATCAGATTCCTTGCCCTGCAAATCCCAAGTGCACATAGGGCCAAACATTAATCTAGCTCGAATTTGTGCAGCTGGTGGTTTTTATCTTTAGCGAATGAACAATAAGAAAGAATGGAACATAGCCTCTAAGCCTCTAAAGCTCGCACAATGATCAAGAATATTTCAGCACCGACGGTTACATTTACATTTTGACTTGAATGATCGCTCATGTCTGCTAGGAATAATTTAATAGTTGATATGTTTACTAAATACTGCTGAAAAACTTATGTTCCGATCGTTATCTGAACGGGCGCTGTTGATGTGAAACAGTTGGGAGTGTCCGAGCGGGCCGCGGTTGTTCGCTTTCCCGGCAACAACCCGGCTTGTAGTTTAACTTCAAGTTATGACCACTCTTCAAAAAATGTTAAAGCCTCTTTTGGGCTTGGTGTGGGGAATAAAGCACTCTACTTTCTTATAAGTTTCTATAAGTAGTCGTCTATTGGACACTATTTTATATTTATTATCAATTTTACCACAATTAACACTTTAAATTTAAAAGATCTTGCAGGCCTAGATTTTTTAATAATTACGACATTTATGAATTCTAGAAGTCGTTATTTTTAACTAATCACTTTTTCTGTTTTGCTACACTTAGGTAGCCTCGTCCCCAGTTTAGATATTTTAATTTCTTGAATTTCTCTATAAAAAGCCCGGTGCCGGCGCTCGTTCCACGCATTTTATCATCAATTACATGACGTAGTTATGCAAAACGAAACACGACCAATAAGACGCGTACGTAACAAATAAAATAATACAGCACTAACAGTGAGTACCGGACACGTGAAATGTTCCTTATTCATTACTAGTTAAGCTTCAATACGTCCATCAGTCTAAACCAATTATCGACAGAAGCTAATGGTGACCACTGTATAGATGATATTTTTTGCTCATTACAGCCCTGGTTTGAACTTGTAGGTGCTATCTGAAATATATTTATGAGATAGGTATAGTGGACATTCCTGCGAGGAGTGAGGAGTTTTGAACCATTGTTCGAAGCTCTGCGGGTCCACATCGTGGCTATAAACTCCGAGTATTGACGCATATATCTTTACACTGCACGTTTAACGTCTACTACAATAGCAATACCGCGGCGCATTCTGAGGGACTTCATACTGATGTTTGTCAAAGATTTAGCTGCTAGCTGCTACTATTTCTGATCCCTAAAATGGTAATGCTCTAGGGCTTAAAAGCAAATTATTATTTTATAATTCCCTCGATAAACTCCTGCAATATTATTGAAAGTACAGTCCACAAGAACTACGCAATATTTATATATAAAATCAAATTCAATCCAATAGTATACAATTTAAATATCATTTATATGATAAAACAAAACAAATTGAATACTGGATGTTTCCCGCATGGCGCGCTATAGAAACAACTCAAACATTTCTCATTACGAGGCTATGGTCTTACAATAAATGATAAGTGATCAGTGGCGGAGTCACAGGGACGGCGACACACAAAAAGTACAAGAATCGAAGGGCATTGAGTGCTAATACAGAATTATCATATCTGGGAGCGGGCCGGCTGGAGGAGGTGACGGGCAGCTCGTACCTCACGTCACACGCGGGCGCATGCCTCGCACTGACCAAACACTTCGTCTGTACAGAATTGGGAAACAGATATCGAAATACAATTGACCTGTTCTGACAACAAGCTACCTTGAACTTTCCAATTTTTTACAGAACTATTTTTATTTACATATTTCTTGTCCGTGTTACAAGTACAAGATAATGACGTGTATTAAAGAAATGAAGAATAAGAAAATTGTATAGTCGAAATGCAAAAAGCCATTCATAATAATATAAAAGCGATCAATGTACGACATTGTAATAGCAAGCCGATGGTAATTCATTTGGACTTCTTCTGTGGCACCTGTCAAACACGTGTAGTGCGGCCGGGCCAGGTATGGAGCGTACAAGACGAGAACTAAATCTAAATGGCAACGCGTCTTCGCTGTGAGCGGCCCTGCCCTGGCCGGCCGGAGCCTGGCGCAGGTTTTTGTGGTCCTCGAGTGGTTGGATCGATTACGTTTTTCCACAAGCTTTCCTTACTTGACTCGAGCGCCGCCACCACTTGACCGCGCACGCCGTTTCATGGAATCATTGTACATACATACATCATAATGTGGTGTAATGTATGAAACACTTTTAGTGGCTCCTTCGCTTGCTCTTCTTCAAATACGGTGCAGTAATATTACATATCTTTAGTTTTATGTGGGATTTTGTTAAAGTTTTCTCGAAGCTGTTAATAAAAGAAATATCTTAAGTACCAAATAAATTCAATGTTTTACGATAACATTCTTAATAATTATAATCTATATACTTATTTTAACAATTATCCCGCAGATGTTATAGATGCGTCAGCGCTAGTAAGATGGATGAATGTTTGTTACTCCTTCACGTACTACTGAACAAATTTTAATGAAATTTGGTCCAAGCGACAAACACATATGCTGGAATAATACTTTTTATCATCATACCACGCAGGAGAAGTCCCGGGGGCCAATAAGGAAAAATTACAAAAAATAAATAATTATAATATAATCCCAGTGACATATTAATTTAAAAAACTCGCTTGCATTGAAGTGCAAAAAGACGACAATAGTGACTTGGCTTTTTAGTAGTGTTTACTTACATAGCGATGATAATTATCGAGACGAGCGCTGCTTTCACTCCGACATTACAACGCTTACTTTAGACTACAGCTTATAAGAGCTACACTTATTAGAAGCTCGTTGCACAGACATGAAGTCACGTACATATCGGAACTCTATAAAAATATGTGAGTTGTTATCTTAATGTCGGAGCGGTGTCTTTGTCGGCCACACTGCGCCACTATAAACTGAAAAGGATTTATTACTATATCCAGTAATCTTCGCCCATTGCCGCATTAAACATTAATAAAGATAAAAAGTGTTCCCTTTTATAAAGATTTAGCGGTGAGTGTAATCATTGGTCATTTTTTACTAAACCGATAACAATTATTCAATGAACGTGTGCGAGTCCGACGACGCGCCGCTGCCGCTGCTCGCGCGACTACCTACATATCTCCACTTTTATAGATTCGCGGGTCCGGCCTATAACATACTAGAAATCGACTTCGCTTTGCTTCGGAAGAACCAGTTACCAAAAATAGTAGTTATTGTGACATAACTGTAACAATTATACATATGGTATCGCAGACTTATTTGTAGATATTGATGTCCTCTAAATTGTAGTGCATCACATTGCTCCATTGACAATAATTTCGCTGTGTACGCGATGTAAGGATTTTTTTTGTTTTCTTTTCATACGTCAGGTTACGTTATCATAGTTTTCATACGGACTAAAGTCTTTGAAAATATTTTCCAGCTTCTGTTCATCAGAGATAATGTAGTAATTTATTTTAAAAAGTTTTTTTAAATTGACCCCGTAGCCTCGGAGCTTATTCGCCTCAAACAAACAAAGAAAAAATGAACAACAAATCTTTCTCTCCAATGTGAGAGCTACTGGCTATAGTGCACCATGCTGGCCAAAGGCGGATTGGTACACGTCACACACCTTTGAGAGACCTTTATGGAGAGCTTCGGGACTGCAGGCTTCCTCACCATGTTGAGAAAAAACTTCTGACGTAGCTTCGAAAATTAGAGTTGCTTGCAGCAGTAGCTGAGCCCAGGTGCGTCCGGCCTACGTGTAAATGTTACAACCCTACACAATGTGTCTATGTTAAATATTGAACACTATTAGCTGGAATTAGTATTGAATTTGATGTTTTAATCTGGGAATTAAACAATATGTTTGCACGATTTTTGTGTGTTGTATATACAGGTAGACACATTCGTTTGTAATTCTGATAACGAGAATATGACTTCATCCTCGGCTATCTAAGATACATAGATACTTTGCAGTCCACCGATAACCCAAGCTGCAGCCGGCAGCCCGCAGCCCGCAGTAGCCCTGTAGCCCGGGGCGGAGGCCCCGTGCTGTTTCCCACAACTTTCATTACATCTGTCTGTTTTATTATCTGAACCGCAGGATTTTTGCGGTGGCACTAACCGCTTGTACATGAGAAACGACGAACAAAACAAATACACAAGAATATTCACAAGAGACGTAGTCAATAGAGAGAGACAAGACTACATCATCAGCCTGAACTGGCAAGAGTTGAGTTGAAGTGCGGCACTGAGCCCGGCTCTCCTACTAGTGATATGAATATCGCGTTGTTAAACTAATGTACAATCTAATATATTACATTATTTTGATTTCAACTGCAGTTCCAAGATGTTCTTAAATAATATGCAAATGTACGAGATTGCTGACATGATCGTAGTCAAGCGCAAATTTATTGAGTGAGAAAATATCCCGAATAAAACTGATAAAATATATAAAGTTATGAAATAAACAAGTTCCAAGAAGCCGAGCAAGTCACTGATGCAAGTGAGCCACAGTAACGGGTGGTGGCAGCGCAGTTCCGCGCTCGGCGTGTAGTCCACCTTGTTTCACGGTTCGTGGACGGATTACTAGCTAGTACCTGCAATATTTCAATATCTATACATTGTCTTACAGTTTAAAATTGTAATATAACTGAACTAGTACCCGTTATATAAAACAAAATTGAATATAAGACATATTTATTCCAACGGAAATAAAACAGTTCTTCAAAACATACATTACTTATGAATTAATGGTTTGTGACATATATGTAGATGTTACAAAACCATCATAGGATAGAGGGTATTAACGAGAAGAAATAACGCTGAAGTCTTTGCCAATGTTACCGTGTTCGCTTTCATTACAAGCACAGATGGCAGGTCAGTGGGACTATGTAGTAACTTGTTAGCATTCACTCACAACGGTGCAGAGAAATCATTAGTTGCTGCGGATAAACAGTGCCATCCCGGCATGGAGGGTGCAGGGTTGGCACACGGTGAAAACCGCACCGTCCCTCACACTTTGAGTATGCTAAAACACTATACCCTATATTATACTAGGCTGCTCCACCTAAAAATGTATATACTAACGTGTACGATGTATGTTTATACTAACGTGTACGATGTATGTTTATCAGTAGTCTGATCACTATAGTACAAATTAATGCTTAGTTTGGGTTCAGATGGCCGTGTTTGAGTCGTCGCGAGATATTTATTTATTACCTTTAAAAGTTAAATATCGAAGTGTATACAGAATTCGGCCCTCGTGCGGTTTTCCAAAGTATCATATTTACTCTGATACTATCTACATCTTTCCATACAATCGATAGAACTAAAATACAATGAATGTTTTATGTTACTACATTCATGTAGGCGTCATTACCTCAAAGCGCTCTGTTTCAAAACAAAACCAATATGACGAATGCTGTATGGTGTTGTTGTCAGTACCCTGGCAGGAGCGGGCGAGGCACGAGGCAGAAGGCACGAGGCACAGGCAGCCATTAGCATATTGCAGTAGCGCCTCGGCTGGCGGCACTCTGTGTGATGGCTGCAGATGGCGCCAGCGTCGACAGCTTTGTGTCTTGTCGCTCTTGTCTCGACGTTACAGAAAGCGTTTTAACACTAAACAAAAAAAAACTATGTAAACTGTACATTTCGCTAACGCGGCGTGCCGCCGCCGCCGGAGGATGATGCACAGATACTTTGTCGCAGTCTATTCCCCAGCTTCACGTCGGTAGCATGAACTATGAAAAGCACATTATAGCCACTCTTTATTTTATATTTGTTTAATATTATAAAGCTGAAGAGTTTATTTGGTGTTTCGATGGCGACTGTTTGAACGCGCTAATCTCAGGAATTACTGTTTGGTATGGAGATTTTTTTTGTTGGATAGTCCATTTATCGCGGAAGACTGTAGACTATATAACATCATAATACGACTACTAGACGCTGATCGTAGTTGAAAATATTGCATAAACGGGAGAAAATATTCTTATTTATGGGCAGTATGGATTTTTCCTCAAGTTAACGTGCTTTGACCGTGATCGAACCTTGCGTTGTAATAATTTCACGTTATTGACTAATAATATGTATATAATATAAATACTCCCGTTAATATTATTCGCAAAAAAAGGGAGTAAGCCACATTTCCAACGGCTCTTGACCCCGACGTGATTTGAACACGCAACCTTCTGATCTGGAGTCAGACGCGCTACCGTTGCGCCACGGAGCCGGTGGTGTCTGTTGTTCAAAATACGTAACTGGAGGATACAGCTATTAGATATTCGAAATGTGACATTCAACAAGCCGTGGCTTTCTATGTCCAAGCTTCAAGAATTTGTCTGGGAAATATGTTTGTTTAATTGGTTCTAGTGATCTTTAACTTCGATATATAAAATATTTATTTTCTACAATTTTAATAATTGCAATCACAATCAATCACATGTTTAGGATATACATGTAAATATGTATATAATTAAGAAAAACATTGCTATTTAAATATGTGAAAAAGTTATCAAACACCGCCGGCTCCGTTATTAAGTTTCCTCTTGAATAAGAATAGGGAGAAAGTGCCACGACCCATTCTTCAAAGTTGTTGTGCGCGCCGCCGCGCCGCCGCACCGCTTCCTGATCCCAGTTTAAAAGAAAAGTCATTTATTTTCGGAGGAATCGCGGAAAGTATGCAGTGTGTGTTCGCTGACACTAACATTTATGGTGAATTTTGGGAGGAAAATAGGCGTTTAATGCCAGCTTACACATAATATCTTTATTTTTATGATTTAACAAGTATTTAGACACACACCCTCAGCAATAAGGAATAATTTAAAGAAAATCATACGTTTATAACTTGAAATTGAAAATAATTCGTGACGATGATTTTTGTTTAACGATATTTTAGTGGGTAACTTAACAGACGTTATGGATACCTACTTCACTACTTGAATTGGGTATTTAATGTAACCTGACTGCCGTACTCAGAGTCGCCAATGGTTACTTAAATTGCTCTTTAGTGGAGAGTTGTTATACAAATTCTACATCGCAATCCTTATTAAGTACATATTGGCCACTCTGAATGTGGCCGATTAGTTATGTTTCTTACTCATGGGATGCACTGGTGGCCCATGAGCCGTCAGTTTATATTCGGGGCTCGTCGTAGTGGCGGGCACCCAGCGCCCTCTACAACATGACACCAATCTTAACAGAAGGCCTCCGTACGATTTTACGACACTTCTGTCATGTTTCATTTAGTTTATTTTTTGTTATACCTTTAATGTTTTTTTGTAATTGTAATCAAGCAATGTCAAACAGGAAATAAAAATTAAAATGCTATTTAATTATTACGACGGAAGTTGCCGGAAAGAGCAGCCTAGCTTTGACATTACTTCGATGTTGGAGGGGTATGAGGGTATTAATACTTGCTGGAGCGACGGACTGGGGAA
Source organism: Asbolis capucinus (assembly GCA_018249125.1). Lineage (NCBI taxonomy): Eukaryota > Metazoa > Arthropoda > Insecta > Lepidoptera > Hesperiidae > Asbolis > Asbolis capucinus. The sequence goes on from DWJZ01000503.1 coordinate 23,134, forward strand.
TTATTGAAAAATAAGTGCCGCGGTGTGAACCTTGTGGTGGAGATGACAAATGTTTGAAGCAGAGCCTTGTTTCCTTGACGTGAAACGAAATTCATTATACTTCCTAATTGTTTATTTGAACTTATATATAAAGAAGGGTGCAGTTAATAATCATGAATAGTTGAGGTTTTCAGAACTGTTCATTCTCACACACTTCAGTTACTTTTTCAATATTTATACTACATATGCAGTATCTGCCGCAGCCTAGATTCGAATCCGGTACCTCTTGCTTCTTTGCACGGTCCGCCAACTACACTTCCAGCACATTATTGCGGCAGTTTAAACAGTACACTCTTGTATAACGTTTGTGCAGCAGTCGTTTACGACGCTTGTACCAATGAAATTGAGGCTCGTTCACTGTGGGAATGAATGAAGTCTCAACAGGCTAGACACTCTTCGTGACTCAACTTGAACAGTTACTTCCTGTAGCGGCCTCATTATTTTGGCGCACTCAAAAACATAATTCGCGATCGTGAAATGAGAGAACCAATGGCCACTGTGCGCACCCGCTGCCCGCTGCTCGCTGCTCGCTGCCCGCTGCTCGCTGCTCGCTGCTCGCTGCTGCTTTTTAGGGTTCTTCTGAAAACTCGGAACCCTCATTCACAATTTTGCTAGTGCCCCTGGACAGATGTATTTTCTATTATCGGCCGCCAAATCCTAATGAAATTTTTTAGAGGAATGACGTTTTTTAAGGAAAATCGACGCCATATTTTTCTTAGGCACATGTCATACCCGTACATTTTTGTAGTAGCGTGTGGCGTGACCGATAACAGAAAAGACATTAGTCCCGGGGCAGGTCCGGCCGACCTCCGCAGCCTTGCGTACAGCCAGAGGCCTAAGATAAGATAGCTGCAATTTGTAAATGAAGTAATGAAAATGTGATAAGGCACGGTAATGTGTACCTGTATATATTTTAAGTGTAAGAAAATTGAAGAATAACATCATGTAGGGGATTTATCGAAGTAATGATTTTTCCGGTATAGGCGTGCTTGAATAGATCCTTTAAAACCACACTGGGTTTGGGAAGAACAATATTAACTTGCGAACTCTCGTTAGTTCGCCGAAATATTAAGTTATGCATAAAATCATAATATTATTTTAAAAAATCAAAACATACTGGTCCAATGGATATAATTCTTTGAGTATCTTATAACTTATATTGTATAATACTTGTCAAAACCGGTTCAGCCATTCCAGAGATAGCCGGAATAAACAGACAGACAGACAAAAAAATTAAGGAATGTTCTTTTGATATATTATGTATTGTTCATAACATGTTTAACATAGATATGGAATAAGTAAAAGCGGTTATTTATGAGAATTAGTAGGGTAAGTATTTGTGCCAGGAAGGCTAACAGGCCAAGTGGCAGCGCTACCACGGACCGCACGGACCGCGGCCTGGCGCACTCGCCCCGCCGCGGCGCCGGTCCATCCTGCTGACGGGCGGCGGCGACCGGTTGCTGTTTCTAACACGACACAATGTTACTTCATCTTTTTGTTATCAATTACTCTTCATTTCAGACTTTTTGTCGAATCGTTTCAGTAGCATTATCTGTATGTCAATAACCTAAACATATTTGTGACTAATTAAAGAGAGTATATTTCACTTAGTTTTATTATAAGTGAGGAGACGATTGGACTATAATAATGTTATTCGATAAATGAGTTTAATAAGTACATACATTAGGTCGAGCCGCCGCGCGCCGCGGCGACGGTGTGGCCCGCGCGGTGTGCTCGCAACAAATAATATGGGTGTCATTATCTATCTCTGTGCTTGGTTTCATTCTGATCCTTTCACATTCATAAAATTTGGTATTAATAGGATTTACACTGAACAAACATTTGTCCTAAGAGAGTCCTGTATCTTTTAGTAACGTTTTAGTTTAACTAACGTCGATCAGGGACTTGGCTTACTGGCATGTTAGGGAATAAGCTGATTTCATACCCACAAACACGGTTGCCCTAGCGATTAAGTTCAAGTTTCCGTGCACTCATTATGAGCACAATAACGTTATCTCTGTACATTCCGCGTGTCTCGTACACGCCAATCTAGTCGTAAAGCACGCCACAAGTCCGCAATCACCGCCGCGCCGGCTTGCTGACGCTCTCTATCGCCTTCGGTAAAATCTTTTATCTGTCACACGATACTCATGCTGTACCTTACAGGTGGAAATCAATGAAAAACCGACTCTAAGTCTGGGTTGCAGGGTTAAATTTGACATTTATTCGATTCGGTGTATATCTGTAATGTATTACACCTACCATAGACGTCCGTTAGAAAATCAACCTTTGGGGAAGGAGAATAAAGATCAGTGTTGAAGGAACTTTGTTCTGGTTCTCGGCCGGCCTCCTGAGTTGATCATGATTTAATGTAGCGGATTGAATTTGGAATCTATTCGTTGGATATAAGGATGTCTTTCAATAGAACAATAAAAGCACAGAGGTTAAAAGTACTTACAAGCTCATTTGAAATTCGTATAATATTTGACAAGATCGCGAGCCTGGAGGAGTTTAAGGAGTCCGATAGAAACAGAAACTCGACAACTCTGTATGGCAGATGCACATTCTTTTAGCATGACAAATGTTTAATTCGTAGCAAGCTGACACGTCTGTATCGCCTCTCTTTCAAGACTGGGATCGTGCCCAAATCCTAGAAGCTTGCAAATGTGCAACCCGTGCCCAAGAAAGGCAGCCGCGCCGACTCTAATAACTATCGGCCGATTTCAATTACCTCCATACTCTGTAAGATTATGGAGCGTATATTGAATTCGCGCCTCATGGGATACCTAGAACGTAACGACCTCCTCAGCGATCGATAGTACGGATTTCGCCGAAATCGATCGCCTGGGTACCTTCTAGCGTATGCCACCCACATATGGGGCGAGGCCCTCGAGAAGGGCGGAGAGGCCCTCGCCGTTTCTCTCGACGTCTCGAAGGCCTTCCACAGGGTCTGGCACGCGAGCCTCTTAAGCAAGCTTCCGGCCTACGGTATATCTCCTAGCCTGGTTTCAAGCATAACTTATATTATGTAAAAAAAAGTCACTAGTGTGCAGTGGATTTACATGGTGCACTTCGTGGAAAAGTTGATTGTAGTGCTTTATCGGTTTCTCGACGATCGACGGCCGCCCCCGCCAGCTTCACGGAGAGCGAGAGGAATGGATTGTGCGGTGACGGCGTGTAATAACGGAGATTCTATCTGTGTGACGTCAGCGAGGAGGACGCTATCAATTCTAAATTGCTCTCTCTATACGCGCGTCCGGACTTCAACTTGCACTCTTATGCAGATTACGAATTTAGAAAAATATGACTTTATTAATATTTTTTGAATGGGAGTTCCCATTAATGAGAGTACTCTGCTACATTACGGGCTGGCAGAAGGCTGAGTGTCAAGCCTTGCTTATTGTTACTGGTCATACAAAGTGTACCTATTGTTACGACGCCATAAGCCAATAGCCATATGTTCGGGTCGCACGCGGAATGAAACTCCCGTTCATTGTTATGCGCAGTTTATTACTGAAGTATCATCGCGCGCACGCGTCGGGGAGCTGCGGAGTCGATGCATTACATTCAGCCAGGGAGGTTCTGGTAGCTGAACGAGCTAGAGGAAACTACTAACACAGTAATAACTAAATTTCAATATTGTAATTTACTCAATTGGAAATATTAATAGTAATTACATTAACGCCCTGGTTTATGCATGTACATAGTCAACACTTTAATAATGATAATGTGTGTAGTATGAAAGTCAAGAAGAAGAAGAAAAAACCATTATACAAACTAAAGAAAAGATATAGAAACTTTGTTGTACTTACAATCTACTAATCGTTATTAGTTTATTCGTTATCGGAATAATTGTAGTACTTAAAATATACATACACACACACACACTTATATATTTAGGTACTATTATATATATTTAGGAGCTGCATTTTGTAGACAGTAGTATTATATTTTCTAAACGGCTCACTCACGTCTTGAAGGTAGTATCTGCCAACTAATGAGCGGCGCCTCAGCCTCACACACCCGTGTCTTGGCGTCAAAGTGGGGTACATCTGTATATCACTCACATTCCATTTTCTTGTTTTTATTTGATAAGACTGCATGCAAATAGTAAACTACCCACACCAATTTAATAAATAATAATTCTTATTTATATGCCGCCAACGGTCGACCGAGCTACCACTAGTATAGGTTAGCACTGAAAATCGGTGTATCCGACCTTTTCGAGGGACCCTATTATTATTGAATATTGATTATTTATATTAGTGTGTAGGTTAATTATATCTGTAGTTTTAAATAGTATAGTTATATCTGTTAATGAATTAAGTTCCCAAGAATAAATGTTTGTCATTCTTTTCTTTCATTCGTCATCAAAGCTACAACATAAATTAACAACTACATAAGTCTTAAAATTAATACATCTGTATTTTAAATTGAATGCTGTAGAACGTGACGTAACGGGGTCGCCCCCAGAAAATGGCGTGACGTGGGACAGCCACCACCTGTGATAGTTCATGATGCTCCACACTGGAGAGTAGGAAGCCCGGGGGGGAGTTAAACTTGCAGTTAGTGCCAGCTACAAAAACTAATTATAAAAAAATATATACAGATGATTATTTTATACAGACAGGCCAGTTGGTGTAGTGGTTAGTGAACCTGATTGCTACATCGAAGATTGTGGGTTCGATTCGCACCCAAATCAGATTTTTCTGTGATGAGCAGGAATGTTTGTGTGTGAGATGTCCCGAGATTTAAAAAATGTTAACTAGTACGTAAAATAGCTTATAAATACATATTAAAAAAAAGTACATTATTAGAATGGAAAATAAATAAAAAATGCTTAATAGTGGGTAACATTGGCCAGAAAAATACAAGGTTAATTGTAACACATGCATTAGCCTTAAGAAAAGAAATATAACGTGTGTGTGTATGTGTGTGTGTGATGGAGGTTTCTGCAACTGTAATAAGTGTAATTTATATTTTGTTTTAAAACTGGCAATTGTTTTAAGGCTGCAGACAGGCGGAGGCAAGTTGTTCCACCATATCGTGGCGCTGTATTTAGAGCTCCCACGAAACGCAGCTGTGTGTGTCTAGGATACTTTAACTTTATGTTAGAAGACCTGGGTGCATGCAGAAAGTTACGATTTGTGGGTCAAGATAACTTGTTAGATAAATATTTGGGATCCTTGCCCTTTACGACGCCGAATAGTAATGAAGCAAAATGTAGCTGTCCCCTAAATTTCAGTTTTAAAATATTTGCTTCGTCGACAAAAGGCGTAACATGTGCTCTGGGTGGTACTTCGAATGCGACTCTTGCGCAAGCATTCTGGACTCCCTGGCTTACATTTTGTGAGCGCGATAGTAATCTTGGCCCTAGTACCGAGTCCGCGTCGTTGACTTTTGACAGTACACTACTTTCACATTACTGAATACGAAGTAAAGTGGTAATGTAGCATTTTATTGTATAAAGGACCTTAAGGTGGCAGAAACTATTGCGCACTATATTATTATTAACGTGAGTTGCAAATTCATTCAGAGTAAATAAATAAACACTGTTTTATTTTAATTTTACATATATTTATGTTATTTTATCTGTACTCTATTAAATATATATGACGCTGATCCTGTCGGCACAGTGCACGAACGATATCCGCCGTCTGTCCACTGTCTCTCCCGGCTGGGTATGCGCTCAGTATTCATCACAATACTCCTGTCACCTCAATATAGGAAACACCAAAATACTTTCCCAGGGAACCCAGGCGGGCCGCCGGCAGGGAGCTGGCTGGAATATGGCAGCAATATTAAATGTAAATCCGATGTTACGTTGAAAGCTTCCGGCTCAGACCGACATAATAACATTTTACAATTTTCCCGGAAACTAACCTCGGCGACCAGCTCTGTGCTGCGTTTGTCATCTCTATTTCAAATTTTAAAAATCAATTCTCAAGAAACATATCATTCGCTGTTTATATTTAATTACAACGAGATTTCAATTTGCACAAACACGTAATCTAGAAATGTAGGTACAACATCGTTAGAGTCGGCCGAGCAGCTGCCCGCCGCGACAGCCCGCCGCGGCGGCCTGCTGAACTTACACCTCGACAATCAAACAAACATTTTTATAATTATAAATACTTATTGATTTGTTATGATGTTTATAACATTAATTACGATGTTTGTAAGTCAAATAATAATTATGACTATTATTTATAATGTCCTCATTAGTAGCCTAATACGAGCCACAGTTGGGCAACAGTCCCGGCACATGTGACGGCGACACGATCCTTGGGAACTGCCGACGGATCGCTCTTTGATTACCGGCAGTACAACGGACGATGGTAGTTGTGTTGCCCGCAGGCCGCCGACACGGTGCTCCACACTGAATATTGTCGCTTTCCTTGTTTATTATTACATGGCTTCAAACAAAGAGAAGGTTCTCAATTCGTCCTTATTTTTGATATCCACATGTTACCAGAGGACTTTTTACTCAGTCAAACGATTTTGATAATTATTTTTTATTCAAAAGCTGGTGCTTCTGGTTCCATTTTATTTTGAGCGACATATGAAAAACAGTTAATAAGTTATTCCCAGTAATGCCAATGTTTACAAATGTATTCTAATCCATTTAAAAGGCTATTTTTAATTCATTTAAAATAAAATTATGAAATCCATGTTTAACAAATTTTATTTAGTCCCGGCAACGGCCTGACTGAACGTGGTCACATTCAGACAGCGGTCGTGAAGCTGAAGCGGCCTCCCACTAGTAGCCGAGCCAAGTTCTGGGTGTCGCATTGAGACAATTCATGTTCACAGCGACCGCAAATATCACACACAGCTGACAAACAATACGGCATCCTCGGAAGCCGACATCACCCGAGCCGGCTGTAAATAACTAAGAAGTGTTCTATGTTAACACACCTTATTTCATTATAATTTAATTTTAATGCGTCCAACCCATCAATGTGCAATGAGAGCCAAGTTCAAAGTGGAACAATGCGTCGTTCCCGTTTTCACACAAAAAAGGGATCTAAATTTAAAATGCGAGCAAAGATTCACTACTATTCACAGGGAAAATGCGTTCACTAGGGATGTAAAGGCAGCTAAAAATTAGACTCGACAATTTTTTACCCATTGACTGTATTGTAATTGCAAGTTACAATTCTTACCCTGAGATGACGGTGTATGTTATGGTAAGCGACTGATATTAAAAATAAAAATATTGGTCAAAATGACCGAATGACCGAATGACCTGGCCGAATAAAAAGACAATGACAGTTAGGTAAATTTTGAAATTTGACACTGTTATTTGAGAATCATCGCTATCACAAGCGAACGTCCTACTAATATTATAAATGCGAAAGTCTGTTTGTTTGTTACTCCGTCTCGCAAAAACTACTGTACCCACTGTCATGAAATTTGGCACACACATAGAGGGTAACTTGAATGAACATATAGAATAGTTTTTATCCGGGAAATCTCGCAGGATCGGAAGTCGGATCGGAACACTGGTTATAATACAGTGACACATTATTCATTAAACATCACTTAATTATAGAAGATATATACATATAAATATATATGTATACTGTATTCTATAATTAAGTGATGTATATATATATATATATATATACATACGTTATATATCTATATATACGTTGGAAATACAATACAAATCTCTATGTCCTCAAGCGTTAAACCATGGGGCTCCGCGAAGTAACTCCGGGAGTACATTTTGATTAGTTAACTCCGTCCTAACTTCTCGTTTATTAATACCATAATTGCCTAATCTTTGCGTAAGTTTTGGAGTACTTATAGTCTATTAATAAGGGTGTTATAGCCGTGCGGTCTGGATGACTACTGGTCAGAACTTTAATCATAACATTACCTTAAATATCTGTTTACCGAACTAATACCACCTCAACTAAAAGCTGCGTCGACAACGTGTGTCCACCAGTAGGTGTATCATTACAGCAGCGGTAGGCGACTCTGCTGCCCAAAGGATCGTAAAATGTAAAAATATCCGGGTGGTTGCCGCGCCCATTATCCCATCGTTCCAGACAAGACGCGGCGAGAATTTATTATCCTCGAGATCCAGACCTATAAGATGTAATCTTTGTAGGATAATACTACTGCTGCCTTATCTGTGAACCGCTGGCTGTTAAATATACGTCCTTAGATGACAGCACAGTGATGGAGAGATACCTACAACAAGCTCGAGCCAGCAAAGATATAATAAAATCTGAGAGAGAGGCCATGGTGGCGCGCATGAGTCTCGCACTTCGAGCATTGTCCGTGAGGGGCGATGAAAATCTTGTGAGATTCAATGCCGCTAAAACGCAGAAGTGTCTTTTCACTGCCAAGAGGAGCCCACTTACCTTGGCTCCCACTTTTGAGAGTGTACCCTTGGACTACACCGACCGTCTTCAGTTGTTGGAAATTGAGGTTTCCTCGAA
>DWJZ01000504.1:0-31605 GCA_018249125.1 Asbolis capucinus
ATATGTATGTTTATCAGTTGTCTGATCACCATAGTACAAGCTGACGCTTAGTTTGGGGTCAGATGGCCGTGTGTGAGATGTCCAAAGATATTTATTTATTATTGTAAGTTCCCGTGCCCAGTACTGGGACTGTTATGGTTGCAACGGTGATATGTACGTAATGTTTACTTGCTTTTAAAATAGGAAATTTACTCGTCAGATACCCCTTAAATTTTAATTGGCCTATCCCCCACTACATAAACCCCCAGTAATAGTTTTTCCTAAATATCTTGTATATACGATCAGTTACAGATTTGTTATAAGTACCTATTGAGATTAATATTTATAAAAATAAAATAAAATAATTAATTGATAGAATGATACATAGATGAGTGCGGGAAAGTAGTACGTACTTACGATATTTTGTATGGCGTTGATGTCACTCGACTCGATGGTTATGTTTGATGTTCTTTTTATAAATTTACTTGTACGTTTAAAAATCTTTTTTTTTTATTTGCTGCATCGCCAATCGTTTGTTACGTTACAAATCGATTTTCAAATCATCAGATAACGAGATAAATTCAGTTACATAAATAAAATATTAAGCATTAATATATCCAAATATGGAGTGAATTAAATTCTGCCGTTAGTTTTTAGGGTTAACCAACCAAAATATTTCTTTCAACGAGACTTATAATGCGTCTGTTTGTAACATATGTATGTATATTTTATATTCAGAACGTTACCAGTGTACCAGTTTTATTTTTAAAATGGATTAGTTTTTATATTGTTTTTGGATTTGAATATTAATATTGAGGTACCTCAAATTTTCACAGAAGGTATAAAATATATTCCTTAATAATTAATTAAATCGTAGACTTCACATACCTTCGAGAACTTTTTGGGGAAGGATCAGAAGTGCGGATTTCCTCACGATGTTTTCCTTCCCCGTAGCAATATAACTTCTACGCACATAACTTTTGAAAATAAGAAGTGCGCAGTTTTGAATCTAGAACTACCCGATCGAGAGACCAACACAATTACAAGGCACTTGCGGAGATTTATTAAGACCCAGAATTAAATACAGAACCCTTCATAGACCGACTCGCACTTGGCCGGTTTTTATAGCAAATAATCTTGCGATCTCGAAGCGTCCGAAATATATTATGTCGCCATAATAATATCATTAGTTTCATTTTGTTGTGTAAATAATTGCGTGATGCTATATCGTGAGAATTTTCTCGCAATATTCATATCCGATGATGTTTTACTCAATAAAGATGTCGCTAATATCGCCCTTCTTATTTTAAATTGCGCTAGTGATGTGAACGCATTGCGAATGATTAATATTGTGAAATATATTCGTTACATTGTTAAAAAAATGCAGATTTTTACAAATGATTTCTAATCATGATTTCATTATCATCCTTACTAACATTATAAATACGAAAGTAACTCTGTCTGTCTGTTAAACTTTCACGACTAAACCACTGAACCGATTTTGATGAAATTTGTTACAAGGATAGCGTTGACGTTGAGGAAGACCTTTAAAACCGTATCATATATTCGCAAGTAATTCACTTATAGCATAGGGTAGCATTTTGGCACCACCCACCATCACGACCACGCAGACGAGGTCGAGGGCAAAAGCTAGTTGTCTATAAAATCTTTCAGAGAGTAGCGAGAATTTTATATTAAATAGAATGTAGCAGGTTTCAAGTTCAATTCCCGGTACAGTAATTTATGTGACTAGGGATACAGGACATTAATAAGGAGTGTAAGCGTTTTTAACAAAGTCAAAAACAAACAGGTGGGTTAGTGAACCTGACTGTTGCACCGAAGGTCGCGGGTTCGATTCCCACCCAGGTCAAACTTTTCTGTGATGAGCAGGAATGTTTGCACTGTGTGTCTGGATGTAAATATGTGTACCTATATAAGTATGTATTTAATTATATATGAGATATGTATTTTATCAGTAGTCTGATCACCATAGTACAAGCTAACGCTTAGTTTGGGTTCAGATGGCCGTGTGTGAGTTGTCCAAAGATATTTATGTGTCGCATAGGGCAGCGTTCGATTTTAACTTAAATTAAAAAAAGCTTTTTACCACAATAACGTCTGTGTGGTACATTTTTGTATAGAGATTCTGTGCTAAGGACCGAATTAAGTAACCATTAATCACTCCGAATGTGGTAGTTTGTTTTAAAAATAATCAATTCTTTTCTTATACCATTTCATACAGTTTAATCAGATGATATTAGTTGTATACTTAGCTTTATAATATGAAAACATTCAACGTCAATTTCTTATAAGCCGGTATATCCACTGTTGGTTCACCCACTGACATATTTTCTGTCTCTCTCCAGCCTAGTGATATCCCTTTACGTCCATCCTGCTCGCTCAAGCGAGTTTTTACTCCGCGGTTTCCTAGTTATAAAACTTGAAGACAGGTTTTGAAACTTACTCCAGGTTATTGCCTTTTAAATTAGAAAATATATGGGTTATTAGCTTTGTAAAAATTAAACATGATTTTTTTATAATTGTTCTATTGCACATTGAATTAAAAGTATGATTTGAAATGACAGAGTCACAAAACAAAATGTGCAAATATTTAATCTAACTTTTAAAGTATATTGCTCCTAGTAAAATAATTAGGATTGCTACCTATATATAATTACATAAACACACACACAATCGCACTTAATTCATACATACAAATGAAGTTAACAAACATATTTGAAATGTAATTACAAAAATACATAAACAAGATTTATTAAAAATATTTAAAAACACAAGCTTTAATTGCAGAACGGACAAACATATAAGATTTCTTAACCGTATTGTTAACCGTTAAGGAGTTCCCTTGTCCCTTGTAAATCCTGAATGCAGCAGCAGATCATACTTATCATAAAAATGCGTTGCCATCGGAACTGAAGCAGTATGCAAAATTTCAGCTTCGTAGTATAAGAGGAAGTGGGTCTAATTAAGCTTGCAAGATTTGACCCGTAACAAATAAATATCAAAAAAAAATTGTAATACATATTACATTACAAGTTAAATAAAAAAAAGTAAAAATACAATAATATTAAAATTTTATTCTTATGTCACTTTACCATCCCTTTTCCATATCATAATACACAAAACTTAAAAAATCATTATAAGCTTAGCGTGTAACAGTTCGTATCAGTTCCCAAGCTGTGATAAAATACTCATTCACTCACTTTTAAATTTAGAACACTAGTTTATTGTGGATCTTACGGTCTTGGAATAAAGACTACACTGAAGATTGAACTTTTGAAAGGAGAACGTGCGAAATTATTTTCATTTGTCATTTCTGTTTCCTTTGTAGGATTAAAAAAAATATTATGTTGTTTGTGGCCAGGAATTAAACTTCAAATTCGTTGTTTGAATTTAATGTTTGGAATGTAACTTAATAATTTTTGGAATTAGAACGAGAAGTTCTTTCGGTGTCAATATTTGTTTGTTGGCAGCAATTTTTCTTTTAAAAATGTATTTCTATAAAGTTTGTCTGATGCTATGAGCAACATCCTTCGTGGTCGGCAACGCATTGGTAACACCTCCACTATATTGCGTAGGCCCGTGGACAGTGAATACTTACCATCAAGTGACCCGTCTGGTGATCATCTACCATCAAGTGACCATCACAATAGAAAGAGAAAGTGCATGAGATACAGCAAATAGTCGCTATAATGTAACTTGGATATTTGTTTATGTACACTAACATATATAATAGAATTATAAGAAAAATATTGAAAAATGTAACCCAACGTGTGAAAAAAAAACAAAAAAAAATCCTTACATCGCGTACGCTGCGGAATTTATTGACAATAGAGCAAAATGATGTACTACAGTTTTTTAGAAGTCCGCCATACCGGACATAACTGTTACAGTGATGTCACAATAACTACCTTTTTCTGGTAACCTGTTCTTCAAAAGCAAAGCGAGGGCAGTTGCTAGTCGGCTATAATATAAATTTTTTTAGAAACAGGTGCGTTTATTATTTTGTAGTACAGTAGGTCGTACGCATCTTGCATTCTATCCGGAGGCATACTAACAGACTGACATATTTGTAATACCCCCTGTACTTTGTTACATGTCAATTGTATAGTTAAACTTAAAATTCAATTCAGTTATTTCATGGTGAGTAATAAAAATAAAGTCGTAAATTTATATTTAAAATCTATGACTGATCATGGAAAGAAATGATGAATGAAACGACACAACGTCCAGCGTCGCAGCGCGTCTATCATTAATACATAATAAGTAAGATTTATAAAGACTGTAATATCATCTCTGGGCTCGAGTCTCTTATCACAATATGAGGGGTACAGACCATAGTCCAACAAGTTGGTCAAGTGCGGATTGATGGACTTCACACGTCTTTGAGAACTTTATCGAGAACTCTCGGAAGTGCAGGTTTCCTCTCGAGGTTTTCCTTCACTATAGCAAGTAATAATACATTTTTAATATGCTTGTAGCTTTGGAATATAGTTTGAGAGACCAATGTTCAAAACACTAGGCTATCACAAGCTTCTTTTGTGATATATCGACTCCTAATTTAGGTTTCATCAAAAAATTGCTTTCAAAAAACCCGCGCAGCAATAAATCAAAAATTAGCCATCCTTAAGGTAAAAAATTAGTGTGGCAAACATGTACGACGATTGATAACACCTGTGTTCATCAATGAATTGCCACGACATCTATGTACAACAGGAAAAACCAATTAAAAACTATATTAGGCAACATTACTTGTCACTATGTCCGTAGTAAAGCTAACATATATTTTGAAGAATCATATAATAAGTAGGCATTATGTAACATAGCTTATAATATAATAACTATTATTAATTATAATAATAGGAATATCGTAGTTTATACATATGTATGTATATATGTACACGCCTATATAAAAGAAAATCCACGGAAACTACTGCCGACAAAATGTTGCACAATTTGGTAGGTAAGCAAATTATAATATATATATATATAGAAACAATAAAAAAATAGGAATATTATCGAAACATAAACTGTATAGTATTAAAATCTGTAATACACTACAGTTAAACATATTAAGACTTATGTACCGTATTTTTATTCAAATATCTCATAACAACATAATTTAATTATATAAAACGAAGATACAATATACTGATTTCAAAAAAGGAGGAGGTAGTCAATTCGTCTGTATTTTTTTATTATATATTGTTACCTTAGAACTGAGTTTACTGTAACTTTATCCTGAGTGAGCCGATTTTGAATTTGTTTTTATCGAAAAGTAGATTTAGTTTTATCGACGAGTAGTTTTGGAGTTATTGTTCCTTATAATATTTTGTACCGTTTTACCGTATAACTTTTTTACCGTTTAACTTTTGACTGGAGGGATCGATATTGATAATTCTTTTTTTTAATTTAAAGGTAATACTTGTACCGTATGTTCATGTAACTTTGAGCGACATCTGACGAGTGGTTTTTGTGTTATTAGCATTTATCTTGTTTTTCTTAATATTCGTTATTAACTTTATATTGGGTATTCCGATTTTTATAATTCTTTTTTTGTTCAAAAGGTTTGTTAGTGTTTGAGTTATCTTTGATAATACGTATTTATCTGGTTGCGAAGGACTATGTTGACAATGATAGTTTAATTGTATTTCTTTTCCGAGGCATTGGAAATCGATTTTTATTTAAATGATAAAAATGATTATTCGTCATAATAACAGAAAAAAATATTATTATAAATTATTCAATTAGTAAGTAATCAAAGAACGATATCTAATTATTAGTTCATATATACGTACAAGGTTACGTAAGATACTTTACGAATACCGGGGTCACGTTCGACCCCAATACTGTGATAGAAAGTGAAGAACTGAACTCGCCAGAAGACTTTCATTTCGAATTAAAGTGCAGTGAATTTCGAACTTGGTACGTGCCTTGAACCTTGTTGTACCAAGGGTATATAAGGTTTATTGTATACTAGTTTCTGCCTATGAAATCGCCTGCATGGTACGTAAAACTAAATACGTAGATAATTTGCGTTTTAGTTTACATGTTGATGATGTAATATTCTTATAAGGTCGATTAGTCTAACCGTCTAACACGGTGGTCGATGGTGACTATGGACAAAAACTTTACGACGTTCAAAGCATGTCCAACGTCATTCCTCAAACAAATCCCACAGTTTCGTGTTACCAACATTATGTTAAGTAGGTTTTTCTAATAAATATTCTTCAATGTCCATCGGGTCAATTGCGAAAGTATTACAGCATATGCCCTGTGTGAAAACCTTGCGAAATTCAAACAATAGGAGTTATCGTAGACTCGATCTCTGTTCAAAACGTACTGGAGGTATTTTCTCACAATTACCTATCGCTACTTCCTCAATATTGCTTTGTACTTGCAGCCAATCAAAAATAATTGAAACAGTCCAAAGTAGGAACTTCTTGGCTTCAACGCATTGGTTGCCCCGTACCGAGCACGGGTTTCTTCTCATCACTTCGTAGGCCTAGAACATACTATACACGCTGCTATAGGATTAGTGGAGGTAGTTGCAAATAAATCGGATTTTTTTATGTCTCCCGAAGTCCAATATGGCTTAGTTTTTGTTATCGGACTATTAAAATCAGGACCAACTGCCATCTGCCTATTATCCTACTACCTACGCCCAATGTTGCTTAATTTTTTCAATAGTTTACAATCGAAACAAATTAGGTATAATCGAACAAATTATAGTTAGGTTAGATTAGGATTAAATCTAACTTAATTTGTTGACTATCTCGTACAATAAAATCCTCTGTATAATATCTACATACTTTACAAGAAGACGACTTAAAGTTTTTTATTCATAAAGTAACTTTGTAACTTCTTTTATCTTCTTTTTTAAGAATATTTGGTTTTCTAATGACTTTGATACATTTTATCGTTCATCTTGATAAAACCTACAAAGCTTAATTTTTGACTTTGGAACGATTTTATTCTGAATCCACTTGACAAACGAACAAAGAAATATCTTGAAACACCTAAGAATGATTTTGCCGTTAAACTGTTTCACAGTTTGGCATTATTTCATTGAACGTAAATTTTTACATACGTTAATTTTTTTGGTAGAAAAAAAAGTGCTTGATGTATTTGGATATATGTTGAACTGTCTATAAAAAAGGAGATTCTTAATTCATGTGTATATTTTTAATTTCTATTATATCGTGCTAAGGCTTTGGTAGGTACTTTAAGTTAGCTTTTATTTTAGGGATAAACGGGACTTTATATTTGTACATTAAAATTTTATCTCAAATTCTTACTTCAACCTTGTCACTGTACTATAGGAATTTTAAGTGATTTACATTTTAGGGAATATGCACCCTAAGAGGTTGTTTTGTTTATATTATCTCAAATTATCATCGCGACCTTGTCACTCTACTTTCCACGAAAGATTTAGGTTAACGTAACAAATTATGAAACTTGAATTAAACTAGCGCATTTTTTATTATTCTGTGAGTAAAAAAAACTAAAAGTTTATTGGATAATACGATACAAGAAATGGCATAAATACGTCTTAGAAAGTTGTTGACATTATTGTTATTCTCATTTATATTCGGCGCTATTTTATCTTACGTTATATTACGAAAAAATATCCTATTGGTATAATGTTTGTAATATTATCACTGTAACCCTTAATTGTCCCATTTCTGAGCTCGAGTCTCCACTCACAATGTGAGTGGTACAGGCCATAAGTCAACCAAGCTGGCCAACTGCGGATTGACTCACACACCTGTAAGAACTTTATGGGGAACTCTCAGGAGACCAGGTTTCCTCACGATGTGTTCCCTCACCGTAGCAAGTGATAAACAATTTCTGATACTAACATAACTTTGAAAATAATAGTTGCCCTGAGGAAACTTGTAAGTTATCTGGTAAAAATACACAGAATTAACCTATATTAATATTTGTTTCAGGAATTGATGAATTTAAATCGTTAGAAGCATCAAGAATAAAAAGGGAAGGCGTTCCTGAAAACAGAGGTTAGTATCGATGTAACATAGATCTAGAAACAACTGTAAAATATTTTGCTATGCCTGTGTATTCTATTTTAATATACATTTTCTTCCATATTTCTACTATTACCTAAATTGCTCATTCTTTCCAATTGTATTTAGCCCACTCTTTTGATGTTACAATTTCTATAATCATTTATTATAACTTTCACAAATCTTTTAACAACTTATTGAATGACTTAGTGTTACATAGTGAAAGTAATGCAGGTTGATGTTTTTTTCTGTAAAATGTAAGTTACACAACCCAGTACAATAATTGAATGTAGTAAGATATGAAAATACCAATATAATACCACCCGAAAACTAAAAGATTTAAACAATTTACATAATAAATCATCAACTTGGTTACTAATAGTAGTAACAATAGTGCTAACTGCTCTCCAAAATGTTTCTGTATAATTATTTGTATGTATTTTATTGTATTGCATTATTAATTGTATGTTTTTCTTTCTCTTTCAAATCTAATCCCCGGGTCGTGGTCAACATCCAAATTCAACCGGACTTTGTAAAATATTACACACTTCCTACGTACCCCCTCCATGACTTGATGTGACTGTGACGAATAATGAATGACCTAGACCTGACAGTTCTGCTTATCAACGACCAGAAACGAAACGACTACAACACGAAGATTGGGAGGTACCATAGTGTGAAACCTCTCATCGGCCTTTTAACTTCCACTGCAAGAACTTTCATCCAAGATGGAGTGACGACTGAGTTTGCTACCCAAATTTTGGGAACGACATTGGATAATGGTCGAATTTATGCACAAGTTCTTACTAAATCTTCCTTGGTTCTTTACAATAAACCCTCAAATGTAGAAGATGCTTTCATAGTTCAGCCAACTCGTGTACATTCGGCCTTTGATGGACAATGGAATGTTAAGCAAGATTTAGGCATTATTGATCCAGACAAGTTTGTTCTAAAAAATACCGATTATATTGCACCAAGTAGCAAAATGGAAATAGTTTATGCAAGCAAACCTGCACAAGAAAATTTAAAATTTTGGAATGCCCCTAGTTCGCCAGAAAGTCAAATTGATAATCAGATCATAGAAGAACCAACTGGTCGAAGAGTACAAGCATATAATGAGATTCCAAAATATGAAGCATATAATTATTTGGATGGACCAGCTCTTGAAGCTGATAAAAACTTTGTTGTTCAACCTTCAGTTCTAGGTATTAATAATGTTAATACTCTACATCGACAAAGTAAAGCTTACGCTCCGATTCCTGATAACATTAAATCAGAATCACCTGCGTTAGCTGACAAATTTAATGATTCAAATATTGTTAAGGTTAAACCAAATTACGAATTACCAACTTTTACTATTAAGAACGAGTTTTCACCAATATTTTATTATATTGATAATGTTGAATCACATCGTTCTCCTCAACAATCATCACAACAGACAAAACTCCCTAAAAAGTTGTTTGGCCAAAAGAGTGAGCCAAGACCCAAAAAAACATTTACGTATGCTGGTTTCGCAGATTTCACAACAGTTGTTGGTGACACAGTTATTATTTTTACTCCAAATACTGAAACAGTTAATCCTCAAAATCCCAATGAAGTTAACGTTTTTCCTTCTGCTAAACCCGTAGATAACCTTGCCACCAAAGTGACTTTTCTTTCTGCTGATATACCAATGGTCACTTCTACCTATAAAGCTCATGAAGTGTCTTTAGCTTCTGAAACGCCTTCATTTGAGGAGGAAGTTACAGATAAAGTTACAGAAGTTGAAGAAACCTTGAGAAAAGATGACATGGATGAGAGAGTTCCAGATTCTGTAAGTGTACAATACAATAATGGATTTGATTTTAACGTTGATGTAATTCAGCCATCAGAGCCTGCTTTCTCCACAACAGAAAGTACTCGTGTAACAGAAGATTTAGAAATTGTACCTATCAAAGAGTATAATTCAGAAGCCACAGAACCACTAACAACATTAACGCCATCTTCAACTCTTATAGAAACACCAGAATCTGCTGTAACAGAAAATAATGCAGGGCAAGTATTTACTGACTCTGAAGAAGAATCTGAAAATACAGCAGCAGAAGTCACAGAGAAAATGGAAGAAGAAGATGAAGAAGAAGAAAAAGAAGAAGAAAAAGAAGAAGAAAAAGAAGAAAAAGAAGAAGAAAAAGAGGAAGAAAACCCCCAGGGCGATGAACCCGAAATTTTAACAACTACAGAAAGTGGGCACAGTGAAGAATCTTTTGAAGATATTGAAACGACTACTGAAAATCAGTATGAAAAAAGTAATGAAGATTTATTATGCACCAATGGTTTCGAGACCCAATCTACTATGACTACGGAATATAAAACATTGACATATTTAACTACTTATTTCATTCCGTTAGAAAGCACTGAAACGACTACTTCTATAAAATCTGATGTGGTTATTGAAAATAATGTCGGATATCTTACAAACGTTGTTTGCAAGCCTAACATTAATATAGAGCCAACTACTGTTGTGACTGTGGAAGTTAATGAGTCTCAACGTGAATTGTTAGATTTCCCAGAATTACTCTCTGAAGTTGGT
The DNA here is from genome assembly GCA_018249125.1 of Asbolis capucinus. Classification (NCBI taxonomy): domain Eukaryota; kingdom Metazoa; phylum Arthropoda; class Insecta; order Lepidoptera; family Hesperiidae; genus Asbolis; species Asbolis capucinus. The sequence continues at coordinate 10,591 of DWJZ01000504.1, forward strand.
ACTAGTCTTCCTCCACAGATTGAAGCAACTACCGATAATACTGTAAAAACTACCCCTTCTCTTGGAAACGAAGAATTAAATGTATCTCCTCCTAGTCAAGACGATGAACTCCCTGTTATACAATATGAAGAAAAATCTCAGGAACAACCATCAATCGAAGACCAACAAACTACAACTGGAACAACGGAACGTATTTCCACGAGCCGTAGTCATGTTGAAGTAACTGTTAGTACTGAACATACTCCAACTGAATCACTTAGTTCAGAAGAAGAAGAGGAAATAAAAGCGCACGAAAATGAGATTGATCTTATTTACAAGACTCTTTATACCACTTACACGTATTTTACAACATTTTTCGGAGACCAAACATCTAGCGTTGCCAGCCACAAATCCATTGTAACCAATATTTTAACCTCAACTGTAGATTTATCAAAACTTGATCCATCTCTTCTAGGCGCATTCAATGAAGATGATATAGCACCAACCAATGTCGGAATTGGTCGACCCACAGAGGCATTTGCCATTAATAGTATTATCGATTTGGTAAAGAATAAAGACGTAATTGAATCAGTCGAGGTAGCTGAAAATTATAATTCTCAAACTCCAACTCCATCCTTAGGTGATGACATTATTGCTAGTATTAAACCAGACGCAGTAAAAACTTATTTTACTACTTACACTTTTTTCACAACTATATATGTAGGCTCAGATGCAAATGTATGTAGCAGAAGTGAAGTTTATACTAACTACGTTGGCCCTGATGAACTCATACCTACTAAGAGTAACCCTTTGGTTGCTGAAAATACTAGGGCTCAGTTTGATTTTAGAAACTGTAAGCAAATAAAAAGAGAATCACCTGAGAATCCTGAAGAAAACTCTTCTGTGGAAAGTACAGTTTCTGTTGAAGAAAATAAAGATCAGTCTAATGATGATAAAAAAGATGCCTTAAATCCAACAAATCCTATTGAAGTGGATATGTTATTTAGTGTAGAATCAAATCCCCTGGTTTCAGAAAATTCTTACGTAACTGATGTAAAATCGTCATCGTCTAAGGGCGAAACAAAATACATTGATAATAATAATATACTAGATGATCAAATTAGTTCGGAAAGTAATATTGACGAAATACTACCATCTCCAACTCTTTTATTACAGACGAGCTATACTACTTTTACTTACTTTACTACAATGTATATCGGCAAAGACTCCAGTAAGGTTAAAAGTAGATTAGAAACGATTACCAATGTCGTAACTGAAACCATAACTCCGAAATCAGAACCAGAAGAAGAAAATTTGCCTATCACATATTATACAACATTCACTTATTGGACTACTTTGTATAAAGACAAGTCAACAACAATTACTAGCCGGGAAGAAATCGTGTCTAACGTTGTTACTCCTTCAGTGCAGTCAATTCCAACTGTTAGTCCCATTGACACTACTCCAATAGATATTGAAAGTGTTCTGCCACCAAAGGAGTTGGAAGTCCAGTTAAAACCTTCATTAATTGATGACGGATTAGAACAAGATGATGGTAAAGCTACGTTTTATACAACCTACACTTACTTTACGACGTTTTATGCGGGTAACACATCGCAAATTCGTAGCAGTTTGGAAACTGTCACTAATATTGTTGATAACACAAAAGTAGTCGATGACAACCAATTAGGTCGAAAGGTGCCGCTTGGAGCAGTCGATAAAAATTTAATTCAGGATAATGCTGAAAAATCTTACATTGAACCATCTGTCGTTAAAGAATCAATCACACCAACCAAAATTCCTGATGTATCTGTCATTGGTTCAACGGTTTTATTGGGTACATATATAGATAATTTATTTGCTGAAGTAAAACCTGAAGAACCTAGTACACCAGCTCCAGATTCAGAGAAAAAAATATTATATTCACAAGTTGCTGTAATATCTGGCGATTCAACAGTAGTCACCAATGATAATAAAACGCTAAATGAATCCTCTACAACTACTACATCAACTACAACAACCACAGAAAGCTCTATAATAAGTCCTACACCAGAAGTAATTCAAAGTTCTGTAGCGGAACCAGAAGTTACGACAGAAACTAAGTTTGAGTCAGAAGAAGATGACGATGAAACAAACCCAAGAAAGAGAGGTCGTCTTACGTTCACTACCAAAAAGCCTTCATTTACTCCTGTTATTATACCTTTTGCGTCAAGAAATAGACCAACTTTCAGTCCAAAACGCGTTCCTTTATTAAGTAGCGCAACTACAATAACACGACCAGATTTTACACCTACTATAACTGCTACACCAACACTGAAATCCGTAAGACCATCTGGAGGTTTTGGAAGTGGTAGGAAACAGCCCGCTGCTCCTAGCCCTTCAAGCGCTGGTCGCAGATTTTCTGGCCGGGGAAGTTCATCTGTTATACCTTCCGGAAATATTCCGTCCGCCTCAAGACCTGGCGGTGGCTTCATTAGGGGTAGTATTCAGCCCACATCTAGAAGAAGTGGTTTTAGATCAAGTTCAGGAAGAAGCAACAGCTTGGACTTTGCAAGCAGATCAGCAGTTCCAAGAATAAGGCCAACAGCTTCTTCTAGGTTAAGAGGAGGTAGACAGTCATCCTCTATTTTGTATCCTCCTGCTGACCAGAATGAATTTGAAACGTCTGCGACACTTCAAGAGGAGAATGCTACGGAACCTCTAGACGATGCCACGGAATTCCCTGCAAAAGCGACTAATAACCCCTTGTTTAGATTTAGGAGGCCACCAATAGCTAGACAGCCAGGTACAGCTATAACTCCTCGATCGACTACACCTTCCGCCCGGAGAAATGCAGCACCTCGTGGACGAGTGACGACAACTACTCGAAGAACTACAACGCGTACAACTCCTAATCCTTTGCTTGCTTTACGAAGACAAAGACCCAATGCATTATTCCCTAGAAGGAATTTGTTTAGGCAACCTGAACCTGAACCTGAACAAGAACTGAATGAGGATGATCTAAAAGAAGAAAGTGAAGAACTTTTAGATGAAGAAGAAGAATTTGAAGTCGATAACGATTATGACTCATCGGATAGAAAAGAACAGCAAGTACCTACACCAGCTACTCAACCTCCTAAAAAGAATATAGTACAAATTAGACCATTTGCTTTTAAGCGACGTACTAAACGTCAAGTAGATTATGGTAACAGAAAATATACAAATTTCCGTAGACCTGGAGTGAAAACAGCTAGTACACGTCGTCCTGATCCTGAACCAGAAACTGAACCTCCAACGCATTCAACTCCAAAACAAAGACCTGGAAGCCGGAAATTGGGTAGTACACGTGCAAATACTAGAACAACTACTGATGCTGCTCCAAAATCATCCGGCAGGCAACCTTTTATAGTTCGTGGTGCGAGCAGTTCTAAAACTACAACAACATCTGCACCCGCTTACCGACGAAATAAGTCCTCTAGGCCGTCATCACGAACCACCACCACCATATCTTCAAGACCCAAAGCACCCCGTCTTGTTAGTAAAAATTTACAATCGGATAGAACGAGAACCAGTTCGGCTCGCTCTACAGGAAGATCACGGACGAGGACAACCACAAGTAGAGCATCTAGTAGACAAAGAAACTCTTTCGAAAATTTGAGTGGAGAAAGACATAATAGTTTCAACAATATTCTAAATGATGGGAAAATTACTATCACGCATCAATTACCAATAGAAGTTACAATACCGGTTGTCAATGGAAAAATAACGGAATATAAAAATGTTTTAACAGCCAAACCTAGCATTGAAACATTATTACTCAATCAAGTATCAACATCAGTTGGACCTCTTGGAAATCAACAATTAGTGCTTGCTTCGGAATCTACAGAATTAGGTGAAAACGGTGTCACTAAAGTAACAAAATTCGTCTTACATGATACGCCAACCACTACCGTAATTTTCACTCCTACAACGATACGTGGCCGTAAAACTTCTTACTCCCACGTACTTCCAAGTACTGTTTATAATGTGGAAGCCGTGGTTCAGACTGTTACCCCAGAACTGAACGCAAATGTTCCATTAGCTAATTTGTTACTTTCACAACTTTTGCTTGGAAATCAACAGCCTGCAATAAATCCTTTACTTGCTTTACAAGGACAAGGATTACTACCTCAGCAACCAGTAGTACAAACGCCTGTAACTGAGTACAAAACTAGAACTACTACTTATGTTACTACAGTTACCGATGCTAGAGAGACAGTTTTACCTATAACCTTTAGAGGTATACCTATACTGACTACTATTGTAGACCCTACAACAAATGTTATAACGGCCACGGAGTATATTACAGATACAGTTGTTACTACTCCTACACTTTTAGCGCCTCAACCGCAGTTAAATTCACTGCTTCTCCCATTACTACTTCAGCAGCAACAACAACAGCAACAAGCGTTGTCTTTACAAACGACTAATCCATTACTGGGACTTGCGCAACCGGATTTACTTGCAAATAATAACTTGAATAACGACATCTATAGTAATAGTCCTAAACCTAATATATTGTCAGACTTAAATAGTAATGAAGACTTTTCTGAAGATATTGCGAATAGTGAGGAAGATTCACCTCCGCCGCCTCCGCCACCCACACGAGGTAGAGGCAGACAGAAAGTAGCTAAAGCATCACCACCACAACCACCAAAACATACTAGTGTAGTTACTATATACGTGTCAGGTAGACATCCTGGAGAATTCAGTACAGTTTTGTCTACTGTAGTAACAGATGACACACAAACCGTCAGGAAACGTGAAGCTATGTACTATGAAGATGTAAAAATATTGCCATCGGTACTGCCGACTATAGATGAACTTGTTGGTTCTCAAACTGACAATGTTCTAGAAAATTTGGTAATTTTGAATGCAGATAAATATTTAACAAGTTCTCAAGGTGACACTCAGATCGAAACTCAAAGCTTAGAAAGTATAGTAGGTAGTTTAAGTGATCATATTAGATATGATGCATCGCCGACATACGTTATAAAATTGGAAAGGCCATCAACGATCAGACATAATGAACAAAGCTCAGTGGACGATGTGTCATGAAACCCAAACAACTTTTTAGGTGTATAAAGTAAAATAAAGAATTAGTTATTTATTTACAATGTATCATAGTAAGTTAAGTACGAATAGTGCCTTATAGTTTTAGCGTTTCTAGAAGTAAGAACGAAATACTCTTTAAACATGATTCGGTGTACTTGTATGTTAACATTATTTGTAAGATCACCAAAAATGTGTTTCTTATGTTACCAGACTTGAATTGTACAATATACTTCGTAGGTAACTATAATATAATTCACTGCCTAAGAAAAAATATGTGAAATTATAGATTATGAATTAATTTTAATTATTTTGTGTAATACTTGTATTTCTCTCGCTTGCAACTGTAAATTGCGGATTACGACTTAAACTGTTAAATAATAAAAAATAACAATTACTTGTTGTTTAATTTTAGCGATCTAATCCTTATTAATATTCAAAATTTATAAAAATCTTAAAACTGTTTCAGTTTCAAAACTTAGTATGTTAATATTTTTTTTCGAATTAATTGAACATTTAACAATTAGTATTTTACATTACAAACCAATTTTTTGTATATATTGTTCGTGCTTTTTTATAATCTTTATAATTTTAACGACTTGTTTCTTTCCATAATACAACTTTAATTTCTGACATTACATATGAGTATCTTGACATAAACATTTCATAACTAACGCACTGATGACTTAATGTTACACAAATGACTTCGAGATGACTTCAAGAATCCCAAGTTCCAAACAATGGATGGTTCCAACCCTTCTCCCGCGTCTTCCAACTGCCTTCTAAAGGTGAGTGATTTTTTTACTTGTAGAATTATTCAAAGCGGAATAGATGCTTCAGATTAAAAGCTTTTGGTATATTCGTAACTTTTCTATGTATTAAATTGACTTCTTTTTTTGGTAACATCGTATTTTCGAATTAGAAATAGCTTTTATATCACAAGCATCTTGTTCTTTAGATATTATGTTTTTTGAACTGTAGCAGTAATTCTTGCACATATTAACATGTAAATAAATATATTTTTTTTAAGCAGGCAAACTATATATGAAGCTAGATCAATTATGTTGTTAATTTATTAATTAAATATATCAAATTTATTATGTTGAAATAAATCTTACTAAATAGAAGGTATTTGAATTTTAACTTGATATAACTGTGAATCATAAATTGATAAATCATATTAATGTTAGTCTGCTTCATTAGTAAGAGTACAATGTTATTTCCTAGTAATTAACAACTAAATATAGACAGATGAATTCCTAGAAAATAAAGTAGTTGTTTTTAATGTCTGTCATCGTCGGTTCTTAAATTAATTAGAACTAGCTGCTGCCCGCAACTTCATCGACGTAGAACAGATTTCATCCTCCATTCCACCCTCTACAGATTGACATGTAAAAAACTTTAGTCCGCTATTACAACACTTCTCAGCATTTTTCGATGATAAAAGTAACCGGTGTTTCGTCTCTCTGTTCGAAAACGACGAACTTTCATACAAACTTGCATTTCTCATTTCAACACCTTCAAGCTTTTCTTCACGATAAAAAGTAGTCTTGTTCTTTTTCAAGGTCTAATCTCTTCCAATCAATTTTTTTATGTAAATCAGTTCTGTGGTTTAAGTACTCGTATGAAAGGGATAATGCATTATTCATTAAGCTCGCTAATTGTACCGCAATATTTTTATTTACGGTGGTAAACAATTTTTAAAATAAAGGAAAGTATGAAAAAATAACTTTAACATTAAAATCCAATTTTTTTTACACAAACCTAGATGGCCTACTACTGAGCATGGGTCGCTCCTTATACAGAGGAGGCCTTAGAGCAAACTCCACCACGAAACTCCAATGCGATTGGAGGATAATAGTAGCAAGGATTAAAACAAAGATCTTTTTGAAAAAGAGATTCAAGTTGGGTTTTCATCTGTCTTATTTTTTATGATAATAATAATATTATGAATAAAATAATATTAGAATTACTAACGACTGCACATCACATTCTTTTTCGTAGATGTAGAATGTTGCTTCAAATCAATGTAATGTATTGTATTAAACAGGTGAGTTAAAATGTGTATTTGGTATCCATGTACAATGTATTTGTCACGTTAATTATATGAAAATTAAAGTAAGCCAGCCTAATATTTCAAATTATTTTTGGTAAATAAAAAAATTAAGTATAATTGATGGCAAAGTTCATTACTTCTCAAGTTTTATGTAAATTTAATCCTCAAAGATTTAACAATTTCAAACATATTTTCAGCTTTTAACACAAATTCGATTGTATATGATAATTCTCCCTGGAGACCTGGAAGAGTTATAGAAGAGCGGGAATCTGAAGACGATGAGAGAAAATTGAAAAATCTAGCTACAAGAGTAATGTCCAATGGTGTTGAAGTTTTGGTTAAAGACAAAAGTACGGATGGAAAACAGGAACAGGTATGATCAAGGTGTAATATTAAAATATTTTAAAATGTTACTTTTCAAGAGAATAATATTATGTATGCTTTAATATTCGCTTTTTCACATATATACCTATTTGCTTTTATTTTCTCAGCGAACACTTAAATTAATGCATATTACTTCACTGAAATCATCGCACTATCAAACGAGTTCGCCATCACAACCTAAAAAATCACTGCTATCATCTGCTGTTGCAACTGTTGTAAATCATGAGCAAATGAATACCATGTTTCCATTACAACAACTAATGAGACATAATTACATCATCAAGACATGTATGACCACATTTACATATTTGACAACTGTAGTTCAGAATAAACGGAGTGCTGTTTCGACATTTGAAACGATTGTATCAGTTATTACAACCGAATCGTTAACAAATCTGTATGCTACTGATGTTATGCCACATTTGAATCCTACGAAAGTAAGACTTTATTATTTTTGGAACCTTTATTTAGACAACTTACCCTGGGTTCCAAAGATTCCAAACAAGTTACACTTGTAAATAATACCCCTGAACTTTACCACACCCACATATAATACCCTTATATCACAGTAAAATGTTTTTCCTAAACAACCCTTAAAATGAAATAATAATCCTAGTTCAATATTTTTAATTACTAATTGCTTAATTTGATAATTTTCAGACAAAATTTATGGAAATTAAAAGTATCCAACCGTCTGCACCCAGCAATATATTTGTAAGTGGTGTACCAAAAATTGATAAAAGAATAGACAGTCATGAAGACGATATTTATGATATAATACAACCTTCGGAAGTAAGTCATGCTCCTTGTACAACAACGTCATGTTCATGTAGTCATACTAAAACAGAAGACTTAAAAACTCAATATACACATATTCAGGACTCTTCCGCAGGTGTAGATAAATATGGTATGAAAACTACTAAACATGGTGCTATAAATCTTAAACCAACTAATAAAGAATCATACCATAAGAAAACGCAGTATCATCCCTATGAATATGAAAACACCTCTCATGTCACTCCTACAGATAAACTAGTAGAAAAATATACTGAAGTTATGAATGATTACTCTGATGAAAAAGATGTGAATTCCGTAGAAGAAAGTGAACTATTAACTAATGAACAAGCTCCTTCGCCTCTCAATACTAACAAAATAGTAAATAATAAAGTGCCTGACAGGAACAAATTTGAAAAAGTACAAAAACCAAACAAAAATAAACTCGTAGTAGCCGAACTACTAAAACTTGGATCTTTGGGTATAAAAGGACTGTCGCAGTTAGCTCCAGTATTAGAAAAAATGACTGGAGGTTTTATAAAAAGACAAGAAACAGAAAAAGTCACAACAACTACTCCAAAAGTAGAGATTACGCCATATCATGTAAATAAAAGAGTAGATAGTGAAGTTGAATCTAAGCAAAATAACTTTCCAATTTACATACCTGTGGATGAATTAGAAACATCTGAATCTCAAATGGCTTATACAAACGCAACATTGCATCAAAATATTGCATGGGCTGCAGAATATAAACAGCCAAAAGCTCATATTATATTACCGAAAATAGTTCATGAGAGTCCTCTTGTAAACGGAGGAATACCGATTAGTCCTGGTGAAATAATACGAGCTAATTCCGATGTCATTGTAGGAAAGCCGGCTGTTGGAGGTCCTCTGACCTTAGCAGCAAGTGGCATTAAATTACAAAACCCTGTTAATCCTCCTCCGATTGACAGTTTCATGGCAAATGATGAACAATATGCCGTTAAAGAAAAACCTCCTCGGAATATTCAACCTTTAGTCGATGTCAAAGTAGATGACTCATTCGATTTGAGGCCGCCTAATTTACCTAACATTAATTTGAAACCAGTCAGAGTTTTATCCAGACCAGGATTTTTACAGCCAATTTCTGCAACAAGCAATAAAATTCCAACACATGTGCCAATTTTTCATACCCCAAATGATAATCTAATGAAAACAGAAAAGATGAAGAATACTAATATAGGTAATCACGGCAGACCTTTATTTTTGGATTACATACCCTCTTTGGTGAAGCCTTCAAATAAATTACCAATAGCACATCATGTTGATTTTCGGCCATCTGTTGATCAAGATTCTAGCAATGAAGATATAGTCGACAATAGCCCAAGTTCATCTGAAATTATTGACTTACGACTACGAACGGATGGTGAATTTGTTTTAACATCTAATTCAGAATCAGTAAATAAACCGTTCTTAGTGGATATACAGCCATCAAGGGTTGCAAATGTATTAATACCTCATGGTAGTTCCACGGCTCTAGTATTTGCTGGATCATCTGAACCTCACAAAACTGGTGATTACATCGATGATCCACTGCCTTACCCTGAGCCAGGTTACTTTGGGAGTTTTAGCATAGATGCTCCACAAATGACTAATGTGCATAATGTAGCTCCAAACAACAAAAACAATTTTATTGTCAACGCTCAAGTTCCTACTCAGAATTTATTACAACACCAAAAAGAAACAACAATAAGAAATGAAAAGCCAACAAAATGGACTAGTAATAATAATAAAAGACCAATAGACTTGAATAAAATACCTCCTCCAACCAGCAATCAAGCAACTCATATTCAAGTAGGCCCTCAAATAGCTCTATATAATCCTGAGACGTATAATGGTCCATTTGATAAACATAACAAGTATCCAAAGGCAGTTTCAGGGGGTAAATATAAAGATGGGAAAGAAATAATTGACAAGGATTATGAAAATTATTTAGCTGTACCACCTCCTCCTCCCCCAAAGAGACAGTTCCATCAAGAAAATCACAATGATAACAACAAACCTTATAACCAAAGGCCAATAATCCACACAAAGCCGATTCAAGATATGAAAGTGTTTCTGAATGTTCAACATCCAATAACAAGTAATCATAATAAAGAAGAAAAAATACCACCAAAGATTACGTCAGAAATTTATTTTGCTTCACAAATACCAAACACAAAACCGACATCTACTTACACTGTTCAGATGCCACAATCACCCCCGATATATTCGTATAGTAAAGATATAGAGCCATATAAACCTGTAGATAATAATAATAATAACCAATATCAGAATTCATTTTCTGTGGTTTTGTCACCAAATTTTGGCAGTAAAACAATAAATAACTTCACGGACAAAGATAGTACTTACAGTGTAACATTAAATACAGCTACAAATATTGCAAGTCATGGAAACAGGGGGCAAGTAATTGGTTCAAGTTTAGCAGTACCGGTAAATTCTTATACACAAAGTGAGGTAATGAATGCTAATATTCCAATTGGAACTAATTTTGCTATTACTGTCGAAGATGATCTAGAAAAATATGATAATTACAATATAGTTGGCAGTAGAAATCCAGCAGAAATCTACGAAGATCATAGTCTAGGTCCTGTTAAAATTGAAAACAATGAATGGAATAAAACAACAGACATGAAAAATATGTCAAAATTCGAACGTAACAATTTTGATATAAATAAACAATACGATTCTAATAAATATAAAAAACAAACTATTACATCACCATCAATAATACAACCATCTATAAATAGTCACGCTAATTTTCCAATGATAAATGATCAAAAAAGTGAAGGAAATCAATTAGACGTTAAACCAGTGATAGAATATATAGATGATAATATTAAAAATGGTGATCAAATAAGACCCGCTAAGCTTATACCCAACATACCAACTAATTCTCATGGATGGTACTCTAGTGTACTGAATGAAAATAGTTTGAAAAATATTAATAATATTAAGATCGAAGCAACAACGAGAAAAATAATTCCATTGACTTATGAATATAACAAGGAGGTCGTTCCAAACTTTGGCGAGAAAATTAGTAACGCTGGTAAGCCTCCCACAGAATTTTGGGAGAAAAGCGCTATGTCTGTTGTAAACAACTTTAATATTGGCAAGCCTTTTACAAAAACGAAAGAAGAAGCTAACAAAACTTTCTCAGATCTTCCAAAATTTGCAGTAAGGCCGAATTACATTAATTTTGATGTGCAACAATTGGCTTATGATATACCAATTAGAGATAATAGCGATGAAACTACAACAGCTAAAATAATTCAATCCAATAGCGATAATTTAAAACCTGTATATGAGAACTCTGAAGAAATATATGATGGTAGCGAAGAAGGGACAAACGAAGGCGAAATCGATGGTGAAGTAAGCTCAGAATCGATGAAAATCCCGGTTATCAGTGTTTCAAGCAATAACGATAACAGCTCTAAATTTGTAAGCAAAGTATCTTCACGCCCTAATGAAATATTTACTCCACTTAATGAAACAAGGCCTAACAAAAATAATATTCAAAATACAACTTTTAATTCCGGTACACAAACAGAAAAACCATTCAATTCGTACAATGTAACAACTTTCCAATCTAATTCTATTAAACCTATTTTCGAAGATAACGTGTATATGAAACCCAGGCCATTTACTATCAATACTTTACCTTTAGACCATCAATTACAACAACCCCATTGGCAGATAAATCAAATGATGGAGAATGCAACGAATATCTCATATGAAGAAAATTTGGATTTAAATATAGGTGAAGAAATACATCCTTTGATCACCTCCAAACATCCAGCTCTGGATAATTCAAAAGTACCCGCACAAAGAACTGAATTTGCAGATAAATATAAAAATCCACTAAGAAAGGTTACTCCTGTTTATTCCAACAACACTCGTATTGCAAATGAATCTAATATTATAACGTCTATTGTTCATATAAACGATAAAAAGCCATTGATACTGGAAATCCCAGAAAAATCGACTCTTCCTACATTTACAATTGTTAGTAATTCGGAAGTGAACCAGCCTTCGAGTGAAATTATAGATTTATCCCCACCACCACCTACATTAGACTACAATTTCAAACCATCAACAAATGATGAAATGATCATGGGCATGAGTCCTCCACCTCCTCAGGTACCTTCAATTATACGTCTTCCTCCAAGAACGCCCCAGACTCCAAGGCCTGTTTTAGCAATCCGTACACCACCTCCATATAGAACGTTACCTCCAAGAACCCTTCCCCCTAGAGTTACTACACAACGTCCTGTGAGAAAACCGATAAACAAGGATGAAATTTCAACCTACAGGCCTACATTTGATGTAGTAAATAAAATAAAACGGCCTAGTATTATTCGTGATCAACCATCGTCACAATTGGTACCACCACCACCAATGGATATACCTACAAATATTGTAAGTCCAGTCGAAGACGTATCACCTACAAGAATATCACTATCAAATGTTGTTTTTCCAACTCCTATTTCGACAGGTTGGCTTACTTCTTCCGGGTTTGACTTTTCGTCAAGTTTCAATTTTGCGCCTACAACAGTTTACTATCAAAAACCAGAATCGTCTGAATCTCCAGATTCATTTGAAACTATTAATCCTGAAACTTCAATAGAAACTATATATGATAATATAAATGTGACTACAACTGAAATTTCCCATGACGTAACTACAAAGAAAACCCCTGAAGAACACTCTAAACATAATGAAGATACAGTTAAAATGCCGATCAAAGTTACCCCACTTTTAGTTCACCATGAAAGCGTGCCGGCTCGAGATCCAGTACAGGTATCAAGCCGCGAAGAAACAATTGATGACAAAATAAAAGTAATTCCACTTAATAATAGAAATAGAACTCGTAAACCATATCCAATTCGAAATGATGTAAGGAAACCTAGTACAAGTAAATTTAAATTACCCACAAAATCTATACCTGCGATAAAACCTACTAGAACATTATCTCGCCCCGAGATATCAACAAGAGTTACATCAATTAAGAGAATTGTAAAACCATTACCAACAAGAACACCGCTTCACCCCATAAATATAATTGAAAGCTCAGAATCTCCAATTGAAGATGAATTTATTAAGCCCACCGAGGTTTTGAAACAGAGCGATATTGCTACAATATTACAGCCTGAAATTTCTTCGGTTATAAAAACTACTGTGACTTCAACTGTGACGGTCAAATATTCAGAAAACACATCTCCAGAGGTACCATCGGTTCACAATCCAGGAAATGAAGATAAGATTATTGATGAAATTCAACCAACTAAAACTGAATTTAAGACTACGGTAATAACCCATACTAAGACGTTCTCTGAACCACCAAAAACAGTTTCAAGTATTGGTTACGTCAATTTAACTCATACTTTAACTGTAACACATACGGAAACGAGTTTAATTAGTCAATCAGAAGGAGCAATCACACAGACATTAGTTTTAACAAATACTCAAACGTCTACAGTCGTTGATGTGGTTACAGAAATATATACTCAGGTACAACCTACAACTATTGTAGAAACTGTAACTAAACATATACCTGTTCCGCAAATAGAGCCAAGTGTTGTTCAGGGTGTAACGACGAAAACAAATACACCTCTTGATGATATTTCTATGTCATCAGAAGAAGTTGACAACTTTATAATAAAGGATACCGAGACGACAGAAAATATACAGAAAATAGAAGCTGAAAGTGAAAATGATAATGATACTTTCTTTGTCGTTATGAACAAATCTCAAAATGGAGGAAAATCTCCTTCGATAAATACTGATATTGAAACTGGTGATGGAATAACAAGAAATGAGCAAGTAAATAGCAATGGAGTGTCACAAGTACTTTTTGGCGAAATTTTATTTGCTGGAACACCTTATTTGGAGACTACAAATGTGATAAATCCAACAGGTAAATCTAGAATTAGATAAAGTATTCATTGGTTAATCAAACATTTTTACATATTTTAAATATTTCTATAAAATTTGATTAACTTTTTGTTGATAATCAAACATTTTTACATATTGTATTTCAAGGTGTTGGTTATGGCAAAGAATGTCAACCAGATTGCAAAGCATCAAGAAACGAACGGTGTCAAAGAATAGATGGAATTATGAAATGTGTATGTCGTCCAGGATTTGCGAGAATGTTCCCAGATAGGCCCTGCAAACGTAAGTGTTAACAGACTGGGATGTTGTTCTTGGGCCGTCATATAATTTTTGTCCTTTTAATTATAACTTTGATTTTTTAGCTACATACACATACTCAGTAAAACTAGCTCTTGGTTCTCAAGGAAATGAGCGGCTTCAATTTCATGATAGCTTACAAGACAATTCCAGTAAAGAATACCATGAATTGGCCATGGCTACACACGAAGGTATTAATAGGATGGTCATGCAATCAGATCTTAGAGATGTTTATCATGGAGTGCATATTACTGGTTTCCAACCTATCGAATTAAAATCTCGAAATGGAGAGGTATATCAAGGCGTGATGAATGATTTTTATGTGCAGGTGAGCATTTTCAGAGATTATTTTATGCAACTTCTGGTTTCAAGAATTCAGTTGGGATTATTACTGGCAATAAATAATGAATTACCTTCGTAAAACTGAAAACAACAATATTAAATATGAGCTCATATATTAATGGGCTCATTGCATTACTCAGTAACTTTTACTAGTTTAAAATCATAATAGATAAGATTTTAGCCTTATTGGGGAATACAAACCCCAATCCCATGCTGGCCTATTAAGGTGTCGTAAAAGGCGTACAGAATTCAGGTGGTAGAGCTTCGCAGAAGGATTATTGTAAAGCCCGTCTGGCTGGCAACCACCCTCTTGCTTGAATCAGCCGCCCAACGATTCGTTGTATTCCGGCTGGGGGCTTGAGAGTCAGATCTCTACATCTTTTTCTCCCCATCCTTAAGTCCTTCAATTGCCCATTCTCCTTTGTCCTGAAGTGGTATGTTGTTGATATATCTGGAGTAAGTTACTGTCGTCCCTGATTTGTGTTGCTTTAGCAATGTACCGTTTCCCTTGTTTTTCTTCTTCCCCGTGTCTTCCGGGACTTCCTTTTGGGCGTTTGTAATACGCCAGCCTGGAGTTATTAATGTCATCGACGGCTGTGATCACTTATCATCAGGTGACCCCTCTATTCGTTTGCCAGCGTATCACCTAAAAAATACACTCTTATTCACTAAAATTTTGTCAATTGAATGATTGCTAGACTAATTACACATATTTTTTATGCAAATAAATATTTTATAGCTCTCCGATAATGCACATGAGAGCCGTCTCCAAGAAGTCATAGAAAAATATTTAAGGAACAATAACTTCAGTCTTGGAGGTACAGATGTTCACGCCGCTGGAGAATTGATAGAAAAGTTAGATGTTAGTGGTAAGTATACATCTCGTAAACTTTTTAATTTGTGCAATATATGCAATAAATAATACAATATTTCAATTATTTACACTTTGGATGATGGTCATCTGTAGGCGACGCACGTGTTTCAAATATTTGCTATCGTTTTTCTTCTAATAGGCACTGATATACGGTAAGACGGGTAGTGTACCTACCTACTAAATATTGTATCGATATTTTATATATTTGTATAACGTCGGTATAAATATTATTATTTTTATTGTAATAATGACCGGCACAGTCAGTCGGCCATCTCGATAGTTTCGACAAGACCCGTTACTATCTTTTCCCTTGTATTCCCTACATCATCTGTTTCCTGTTCTAATTGGAATGAGTAAACATTTAGGAAAACAATGTGGCTTCATTTTTACTACTCCACTAGCCTCTGTTTTAAATCTTACATTGTTAACAATACCTAATAATATTTACAACAAGACTAGAAAATAGGAGTAAAATGTTGGTGTTAAAAATGCAGAACAATTGGTCAGATATATGTAGCTTTTCCGGTATATCTTGTCGCTTTACAGATTTTGATGAATGTACTAGCGGTCAGTTCCACGACTGCTCCGAACATTCACAGTGCTTCAACCTGCGTGGAACTTACACCTGCAGCTGTTTGGAAGGCTACGCTGACCTCAGCGTCAATCCTCTGTATCCTGGCAGGATTTGTTCAGGTATGATGAACATATTTTATTATGCTCATAAGATCACAAGAAAGTATAACATTGAACTTTGTTTTTAATCGGTACTACTAGCTTTTAAAATATGTATTTCCAGCTGAACCAGTTGGCTGTGAGCGCTGTAATTACCACGGTTCTTGTTACTCCAGGGATGATCATCGAGTTTTGTGTGAATGCTTCCAGTGGTATGCCGGTAGTACATGCCACATCAATCTCAAGGGTAGGTCTTCTTCTCAATTTGTTCTTCTGTTCAATTTGTTTTATATACCAACCTTTTCATAATATGTATTCTAGGCATCATGATAAAAATGTTTATCATCATCAGGCATCACTTATACCAAGGGCTACCTGCAACGAACCGAGAAAGAAAGATGCTCAAGTCACCAGTTGGTTTACTATCAGTCGTTCAGTGGTTTACTCAACTTAGAGGGTAGTCGTAAACAAAGTCATGGGGGATATCAATATGGCTCATCTTTTTGTTTGTCAGCTGATTCTGTAAAAAAACGGAACTAAGCAGAATTATGCAAAAAACTATCTGAGTCTTAATTTTTTTCCTATTTTTCCAGTGGTGCTCATATCGTTAGTGGTGCTAGGAGCTCTTCTTATGGTGGTGTTGGCTGTATGTGCAGTGGTCGCATGCTCCAAGAGACCTCGACCACCACCAAGATCTATTGTCGCTTGTATCCAGGGTATGCCAAGTTTACACCAGGTAAATATTTTCCATAATACATTTCCATATACACTGTAAAGTCCTTTTTCTGTATACTTACCTAAAACTATTTACATTATTTTATGTTTTTACACTTTTTGAGTTTTTACTTTTCGTTTTACTTTTCAATTTTTACAATTTCTTGTTATTCTTTATTATTATCCCAGTTATTGTATTATCGATTAGATTTTTGGTTAATCCACTTAGAATTACTTAACTCTTTTATTATAAATGTTTTCTTATTTTTTTTTTCAATTTCATCAGAACATCCGTAGGCATTGTCAATCGCACACGATATGCCGTGATTTTATATGAAAGTACGTAGTAATTCGACTCATGTTCATGTTTTCAAATCCTTTAATTTTCAATGAATTGAAAACTTGTCTTTTGAAAAGCCGTAAATCTGATATACAATCCCAATTCTATTCCAGAGTGGTATGCTAAAGCAGAGGACTGATCGCCGAGCGTTAATTAATGAAAGAAATGAAAACGGTGATTCTTCAAGTGTACAAAACGCATCTCTACCTTATATGCCGTCTAAGGTAAATTTCATCCTGTTTTCCATATTTTCATTTCAATCATCACCGTAGATGGTCACCGTCATTCATCAATAATACAAAAAGCTTCTATGCTGATAAATAAGTATTCAAATCATTTTATGGTGGTAGTTCGTCAAACGGGAATAATTCTACCACTGTGGATTTGATGATGAAATATCCGAAAATACGGCTCCGCGTAGTTTATTACGTTACGTTGTTCCTATCAATTTAAAAGATATAGGGTGAAGTTTTTTTTTTACATAATATAAGTTAATGCTTGACAACGATCCCACCTGATGGAAAGTGGTGATGATGTCTAAGATGGTGGACACACTAACTTAGTAAATGCCTATTCACTCTTCTCTTGAAGACTCCTACATCGTACTTAGGTGGGAACACAGGCTTTTGTATGTAACTAGTTCTTTTCGAATCGTATATGTACATATGTATATGCACCGTGATAATACTTGTGATAATAATTATTTAATTATATTTACATAATTTATTATTTTAAAAGATAACTAGGCAGTTTAATCAGATTGGTGAATGATAAATCACCTGGTATGTAATAACATCATTGATTAATATAATTAATTGATTAATTTTTTTCATAAGATTATTGTAATTTTTATGTTTTGGCCGATTTTAATGGGATACTAAGTTATTGGCTAATGAGCGTTTAATACGATTCCAGTGCGTTGGCCCTAATTATAGTTTTTAGGGCCAATAAAATATAGTCTATATTTGTAACGTAACAAAAAACTAAAAAATAAACGGCTCTATAACTTAGTTGGTGACTACGGCACAGGACACATGAATATTTGTTCTCGGGTTAATTATTACATTTACATACATATATTTAGTAAATACCTTACTAAGGAATACATACATATATTTAGTAAATACCTTACTTGGGAAGTGTTTTTGTGTTACTCTTACTTTGTGCAACACAAGGGTTCCTAATGCAAGAATATAAGTACATAAGTATTTATTTTATTTTCCTTTATTCAACTTAATACTTCACAATTATCCTACCTGATGGGTAGTGGCGATAATTTCTAAGATGTTGGGCGCACTAACTTAGTAAACGCCCATTCACTCTCCCCTTAAAGACTCCCATATTACACGAGTAAAACCCATGTTTTAAACATGAATATTTCCGACGGTCCAGGGCCTTGAGAATTTTACCTTTGCTTTAGCGTTCACGCCAAACACCAGTAAAAAATGGAATGATGTTTATTGCGGGAAAACACACGCCATATTTTTAGGAACATAGCAAAGTGGTGCAGAAAAATACAGCGTCTGTTACACAATTCCCATACATTTAAACTGCCGTTAGGCGTGAACTGTGACAGAAAAGACATTAGTCTCGAAAACCTGGTATCCCGGTTTTTTTTTTGTCGCAAACATCCGCGGAGTTTCTGATGGCGTAATATTGTTGTGACAGGTGATCGTTAGGGTTGCCAACTTTGTTTTGTTTAAATATAGTATTTGGTAGAGAGAATAGAAAATAGTAACATTTTTAACTCCTTTGTTTTAAAAAATATATTTTTTTTTTCACGCACATTACGAAAATTAAACGAAAGGCGCGTTAAAAATTGTGGAATGTTTTTTTATTACTTGTAGTCTTACAAAATATAAACATTTATATGCTGTGCTGAAATAAACTATTTTTGCGTACAGTATTTCTTGAACAGTATAAAGTACGAGTCCCGAAACAGTACAATACTATATAACATAGTACGGTTTGCAACCCTAATGCATGTCTCTATATGCCAGTGCTGCCACCAGTTACTCAGCGGGCGCACCTGTAAAGTCTGCTGATATACATTTTTCAGTATTTTTCATTTCGATACACACTATACTACATACTTATTATACTTCATAAACTTAAATCAGTAAGGCTTACAAACTAAGAGTTCCAACTATTTTGCTTTTTTGCCTTTTTCTATAAATTAGTGCTGCACCGCGATCCTGCCTTATGGTAAAATTCTATAGTAAAATATAACTAAGAGTTAGAACTCATTCGCTTTTTTTACCCTTTTCTATAAATTATTGCTTCACCGCTATCCTGCATTATGGTTAAATTCTATAGTAATAATAACTAAGAGTTCCAATTAGTAGATACCCGGGTTGATCTGGCAACTGGACGGGAATTACGAAAGAGTTCGCTAACATAAACAGCGATATAGGGCGGTCGTACCACGCTCCCGGGATTATGTTCAGATGTGTGAATTCTATCATCGGTAGTTATGCTTTCCGTCCGTCACCGGGTTGTGTGGTTTCGTCATCAGAGGCTTTGAATGTACGACATTGTTTATAGTAAATGCTTACACTCTCATACCCGCGTTATAGGATTCCCTGTGGCGTCGACAATACAATAACCGTGAACAGAGTACAAATACTCATCTGTCATATGAAGTAAATATCTGCCATAGATGGCAAATATTAAACAGCACTAAATTCTTTAAGTTTTTTAAACACAAGTTGTCTTGATTAATTAACAATTAACAGATATATTTAAATACTAGGTTCAGACAGTGGCTTCGCTTGCGTTCTATACTATTTAAAAGAAGCCTATCGAACGCTCTCTCGGAAATTTTTCCAAACTTTGACATATTTGCTGACGGAAGGAAAGAGGTCTTGAATAGGTCGTTAAAATATACTGACATTTTTCAACCTTGACTGTATAAAGTTATTATTGCCTTAGATTTATTATTATTATTAATTTTATTACCCGTTTGAGTTTACGTAATATAAAAGTTTGTTTGTTGTGAAAAGTTTATATTTGATTATTCGTTTCTGCTCTTTTGTTAATTATTGTAAATGGTTTTAACAGTTATAATTAACAATAAATAAACAAACAAATAAATAAAAGATTTAGTCCAGCCTATCTCTATGAAAAATTTCATTCAAATCCATTGAGTAGTTCTTGCATAATGGAGTAACAAACATCCCTACATATATCCATCATCAGAAACTTTTGCATTAATAATATTAGCAGGAATAATTATCTTGCTTCGACTGTTAAAAAATTAAAGTCCTCTGCCAATCCGCAATTACGCAGCGTGCTCCATCACGCCATATAGGCCATAGTCCACTCATCATCTCAACCCATCACGGCCCACTATTGAGCACGGGTCTCTTCTCTGAATGAGAAGGTTAAGGCCTTAGTCCACAACGCTGGCCAAGTGCGAATTGGCAGACTTCACTCACCTTTTAGTTTTTGCAAACTCCCCAGCATGCAGGTTTCCTCACGATGTTTCCCTTCACCGTCATAGCGAGTGACATTTAAATGCTTAAAACGCACATAACTCCGAAAAGTCAGAAGTGCGGGCCCTGGGATTCGAACCCGGAC
>DWJZ01000505.1:0-31568 GCA_018249125.1 Asbolis capucinus
TTGATCTAGTTAAATTGGGTCTGAGTGCAGTTTTTTATTGTATGCCATAATCATAATTTGGCATATAATATGAAAACATACAAAATTATATGTGGGATTTATGTGTTATTATTTGATGGTGAAACAAAATCATCAAATAATCCTTGGGTTATTTTGTTCTTATCTGAGATATAACTTATTTATATGTCTAATGGGGAGCATTTCTCAGATTTGAACTTTATTGTTCTGTGAGTAATTGCCCTTAAAGTCCCAAATTCATTTCATTTCATTAAAATATTTAATATTAGCTTCTACGTGAAAGTAATTAAATGGTCCCCTTAATTATAATATAATATGGTAATTATTCACAGAAATTGACGGTCATATGCAAAATAAAATTATGACATTTCAATAAATTTGTATTCCACTTTAATAAAATTCAATTCAAAATATTTTTGCATACTACCGCCAATCTATTCATGTCATAGATGACATCATGGTTTTTAAAATGGCTGTGAATTTGAGACTGATTATTTTATTTGTATAGTAAAACATGATGACATTCTAGAACAATATAAGGGGTAAATATTTCTGTACTAAACTTTGTCATAACTTCAATAATTTCAAGTTATCTAATAATCGCGTTGTGATAATGTTTAGTACGGAAATGTCGTGATATATAAAAAATATATGGAATTTCAGTATTATCAAAAGAATTTGGAATAAATGGAATAGGAGTTGCAGAATCCTATGTGTTCGTGATAAACGCGAAAGAGGGATAAGTTTTTAAGTTTACAGCATTATATAAAGTTGTATATTAGTGCAAGGTCAACAGGTCGACACTGCGGATACCTTGGGCATCCTGACGCTAAGTTATCGATATTATTGTCCATTTATACATACTTTTACTATTTTTGCATACAAGTCGAATATAACCACCATTTTCAATATACTATGCATCCATATATAGATAATATCGTCATAGAAATTACGCTGATTCATTTTATTACACATTATTTGATTTATTGGTACAGTAAGCCGGATTATTCACAGTTCGAATTTTGATATATAATTATTTAAAATAGAAAATGACACATGTAATTTTTGCGATAATGAATTCAAACTTTCAATACGACTTTTTTTTATTTTTTATTTTTTTGTTTTCTTTTCTTATTGATTTAAATTTTTATTTTCCTTTTCATAGTTTCGTTTACTCTCCTATACTTCTGTTCTTGTTCAATAGTAATTATTTCTATACCTACACAAAGAAACACTTTACAAAAGTAATAACAGTAGTGACGCTATATTATTTTGGCCCATGATTAACGTAGATTAAAAGTACTGTTCGGTTTCTCATTTTGATTTAAAATATTGAAAATAGACTGTAGATTTCACAAAACTGTCACAAAATAAGCAACCGAACTAAGCTGTATTAGACATTTTTTCTAAAACTTATTAATTCCTCTGGCGCCTGGTTTCATGACATATACTTGATCTATCACTCTAATCTATTTATTTCAGGATCCTAATCTATTTTACACTTTCAGTCTTCGGAATAACCTATTGCTGACTTTAATTGTATCGATTTATGTTCTATTTTCTACCTGCGTGTCATGAAACCGGGCCGCGGCCCAGTTAGAGTACACTAGATAGCGTGAACATCGCGAGTAACGGCCATGCATGCTCCGCAGTACGAAACAGTCTGACGCTTTCCGAATATAATTTATTATAATTTTGATTTTGTTATAATTTACTACCTGAGTTGACTGAACCGCCCCAACCCTATACCACCCATTGGCATGCGATTTATGTAGGCTGTGACGATGTTACTTGTCCCTCATATTATGTACCCCGATCCCCAAACAGTTATTATGACTATTTTACTCCCAATAGAAGATTATTTTTTATGATATCTACACAACATGAAACCACAACGCGGTATAAATATGACTGTCTCTTCACTCTATCTATCTTTTATTTAGTCATACTGACTGTTTGATTTTTTTTTTACTATTTTTTGTCTTGTTTTTTTTTTGTATTTTTATTTTTTTAAGAATAGTGTTTTTGCTTGTGATACGCCAACCCGATACATCCTCGCTACTGATCCAAAGCAACCCAAGCTCTGTTTGAATGACGAACGCCGTATGTTGACGTACCTAACGGCGCAAGGTCGCACGGCCGCACGGCGTTCGACTAACACGCGTTACCGATATCAATACTAGCAGTAACATGTTCATTTAGTATATTTTCCAATGTTTTAATTGTTTTTGATATGTTGTTTTTTGTATCAAATTGTGTTCAGTTACTGCTGTTGAAAGGAACGTTAATTTTGAGTGTGGAGTGGATTTTTCTTGAACGCAAAGTAAAATAAATACAAAAGAAATGTTTATACACCCCGTAGAGAGCATGCCGTGAATGCTCGCCGTACTAACACTAAAAGTCTAACAGTTCTCGGTCGAGCCCGTATCTTTCCTTTGCCGTTGTAATATCAATGTTATTTGTTTGTTTTCCGTTTGTTTTTCGTTTATTTTTTGTTATGTTCCGTTTGTGAATGTTGTCCCTTAGCCGTGCTATGTCGGGGTGTCTGTCAATCAGGTGGGTCCAAGCGTCACACTGGGCAACGCAGCGACGGATGTCTGTAGTAATTGGCTTGCCTTGCCGTTGAAACGTTGCCTTCATTGTGTTATTTTGCGTATTTTGTTACGCTTGTTGTAGTGTCATATGTATCTGTATATAGTTGGTACACCGCCCACCGCGCGGACGTTTCTGGTGAGTACAATGCGTAGAATGGAATTTACAAACAACCGATTATCATTTGTTTTCACATAAATAAATATAATCGATAAAAAATTATATGTGTAGCTTCTTAACTTTTAACGTGTAACACGCTACAATTGTGCAAATATCGTTAGCTAAGTTTGCTAGTACAAGTTTTACAGTCGTCGAGTTTTCTATCGCTACTCATGTTTTCACAATTGTATATCGATGACGTGCTAAATTGTAGACAAGTGTTTGCTCCTCCTTGGCTCCCGATTCCAGATGTTTAACACTAAAACTAAACTGGCATGGTAGACAACTAAGTAACATGTGTTTACTAAACAACGAACAGATTTTAAAATGCGAGCCACCACCATAGAGGCATATGGAATTTGGATTGAACATAGATTAAATGGCGATAATAAAACTGAACTCCATAAAAAAATATTCTAAATAATTGTATAAATTGTCGCGTTCTAGACGTTTAATTTGATTGAGTTTGGGTGTTGATCGGTGAAAATGTGGTAGTGTTGTACCCCGGTCCTTCCCAGCATCGTAGGTGTCGGCACCCTTCGTTGTGTAGGCCTAGAGTAGTCAGCTGTCGATCTTCAGGGTAGTTAAGGCCTCGATTCGACTCCCTTAACTTTTATTTACTCATTATTTTTTATTTATTTGGTTATGTTTTCCAAGTTGAGTTGGCACTTCCGAGTCATATTTGTATCACGCGACACGTGCCCTGACGGCCGCATACATGCCTCACACCAGACACACGTTCCGTTTTTTGTTTTTTAAACTAGCTCTCGCCCGCGGTCTCTTCCGTGGTACTAGAAATCGCTCTGACACTCCTCGGCCCCAGATTGTACATCTTCCAATAAGGTCTTACGACTCTCAACTGCCCGGTCTGTTTTGAATGTAATTAAACTGTGAAAAACCGGTTAAATTAAAACCCATCCACTAGATTCTCATGCGATCAACTAACTGAAATTGTTTTGACTGACTGACGTTCGATTATTCCGCTATAGCATAAATCGCCATTACACGGTCACACACTAAACCCGATCCGCCATATACGATTGTTGTTTACGAATTTTTTACTGTGCAATGGGAGTATTTTTTCGTGTTGGCCTGCTTGTGGCTAGGACTGATATGGGGGAACTTTTCTCGTATTAATATCGAAATCCGCGTTAAAATTTAACTTGGACATTGGTTTAGATCCATTCGCGACGTCATCTTGTTACGAGTATTCCGAATTTATGTGGCATGAATCTAAGCTGAATGCCGCTTGCATAAATATTATGCCGATGGAATAAAAACTAGAAATCTTGTTTATAAATGTCAAAAAATACTTGACTCTTCTAAGGTAAATGTTTGTTTGAAAAGATTCTAAAAGTAGAAAATACTTTAATTATGCTTTGATATTACATTTCGATATTTGAATTGGGCATGATATTTATGAAATTATATTTAATTTTTCCCTTAATAGTTGGTTAAATATGCGTCCGTAAAAAATTAAAACATAAAATATTTTTTCCCACAATAAAATGCAAACTTGACCTTGGTAGGACCAAGATGACGTCACAGGATCTGACCTTAGCAAGTCGTAACTATCGATCAAGAAACGATCAATTATTACTTGTTATCGCGGTTGAAGTGATCCAGAATCGGGGGTGTAATTATATCATACATTACATCCCCTGTAACATCAATACTGTAATATACAAATATCGTACATTACATGTTACCGGCACACTCTTAGGTACAGT
Organism: Asbolis capucinus; assembly: GCA_018249125.1. Lineage (NCBI taxonomy): Eukaryota > Metazoa > Arthropoda > Insecta > Lepidoptera > Hesperiidae > Asbolis > Asbolis capucinus. The sequence continues at coordinate 4,500 of DWJZ01000505.1, forward strand.
TTGTACTGCAATCATTCGCTTCGGCGCTGAAGCCTTCGATTCTGTTTCACCGATATGTTACTGATCTCATTGATGATTAAATTACGTTTATATGTTGCTGTTCATAATTTTTTTTTTTTAAATAAAGTATTTAATTGTATAATGAGAAAAATATTAAATATTGTGTGACGTCACATGAATATAAAACTATAAATAAAAATCATTAGACGTCGCAGTAACGACCAAACGGTCATGAAATATTACATGAAATGAATCCTTAGGGAATTAGGTTACATGAAATACATTTTATGAACAGCCTGTAAACGTTCTCGGTGAATAAAAGAATTGAATAATGAGGAGAAAAAACCCATGAACCCCATATCTCTCCGAGCGGTTGTAAAGGCACGCGTGACGCGCGTAGGACGGTGTCGAATGGGGCGAGCCGCGCGTCGTAGAGAGATGTTGTTGGCAGCCGCGGCCGGTGTTGGAGACAGAGGTGTAGTGGTGGCAGCTGGCTGGACGGCGCGTACGACGGACGCTCACGGTACTCTCCTAGCGGCCCCTAGAGGCCCTTAGTGGCCCCTAGAGGCCCTTAGTGGCCCTTAGCGGCCCTTAGTGCCCTAGAGCCCTAGCGCGTAGCTCCCGGCACGCTCGCGGCAAGTCACGACTACACCCTTCGCAATACAACTCGTTTATAAACATTACAACGTGATTTAATGTTTTCATTGCTGTTGTGTTTTATGATCCCCCCCAAACGAGGTGGACGCTTGCCTTTCGTTGTCTGTTTTCGATTTTGTTTCGTGGCTTCAATTTTTTTTGATCGTAATAGTGATGTTCAGTTTCCGTTGTACAACACGCACTAATCCCAGTTAACTGTTACTGTACCGTCCCAGTTACCGGTTATTGTACCGTACATGGAAATTGGTTAGATTTTTGTACCTTTTCAACATGGTCTACTGACAACGGTAACGTTAGATGGTACAACTGTTTTAAGTTTACTGTTGTAACTGGAAACTGATTCGACCCATTGCGAAGCGGTCCAGGGTCGACGGCTTACCGGGAGCGTCTCAATAGTTCTGTTTTCTCGTCTGTATGCATCTCCCCACGTCTCCGGCTGTAGATCGCCCCCCTCCCACATCTGGCACCCCCCAGGCATCGATCTTCGGACACGACCTCTCCTGAACCCCCTCATCGGTCCCTCGCTTTGTTATGCGTCATCTCGCGACTTCTCTTCATCGAGGCCACCCGAGTACTGTGTGTTCGATCTCTTAGCAGTTTTCGCTCGCACACCTTTTTTTAGTAGTTTTTGTTTACCTGCGAGCATGGCGCCCACACCAGCACCGGTCATCCGTAGCGATCGCGCCGATGAGTTCCGTATGCATGCTTAGACACCGTCGTCACACACGCGTTAACTCTGAATACAGTCAATGGCCCGACTTGACGTCGGCCGAACAGAGAACATCCACACCACACTCGTAAATCGGTGGCGACATAGCGAGCGGCGGCCGCAGCGAGGGTGTACCGCGGTAGGGGGAGGGTAGCGGCACTGGAGGGTTGTGTTGGTTGCAGCTGCGCGTTGTTCGCGCGTTCAAATCGACGCTGGAGGACCTCGAGGAGCGACTGTCGGCGCACTCGGCGGCGGGGCTGCGCTCCCGGCTGCGTGCGCCGCCGCAGGACATCGCCTACATAGACGCGGACGAAGCCCCCCCCGCGCCCCGAACCGAAACCACCATATTTTGAGCCGCCCCGCACCGCACCCCACACGCCCCTCACTCCGCACGACCTTTTTGTTGTTCGAACTTTTGTTTGTTGACCGTACTTAACCCGGCTCTCGACTTGTTAGTGCGTTAAGATTATTTTGATAAGTGTTGAAAACTTTTAGAGCTAGGTAGCCGATAGCAATAAAGGTAGCGGACGTTAGAAGCCGGTAGCGGGCTCTCGCACCGAATCGTGCCTGTATATTATCGACTCGCGGTACTGTAGCGTACGACGATGCTCCTGGGAACAGTGTTTAGATAGTTAAGTCGACGACCGCGCATATCCGCATCCGGGACCTTTTACTTACCTCAGTATAATCTCTCGTCGGTCTGTCACGCGTTCACAAATTACGAACACCGCTGTCTTGTGACGGACGTATCTGTAAATAACTTTCGACTTTTTCACGAACGTCTTTATATGTATATCGAGCAGTGATATTTTGTATAGCTGTTATGACTTCTTCGAATAAACTTATAGGATGAGATGTAATTTAACTTAAACGTTTTACTGACATAGTATCTTGAATATTTTCAAATCTCACTAGCTTATCTGTAAGTAGGTTACGAGGATAGTTTAGCGTTGACCGACGGATCATGTTTTGTTTCATAGTCAATTTTGGGACCACTTATATCCGTTTCTTACAGAAATAGATACAATTATATTCTACGATTTCTAAAGTCTCGACCAGAATCTATGTCTATGTAGTAATTATGTTAACCTAGTTGTGACAGATAAGATGCGCCTTCCTGAAACTTAGTACGTATGACACAACACATAGGACGTAAGAGGTACTAAACTGTATGAACAAAATGACTTGGTTATGCGAATGTTACGACAGATAATAGTTTTACGAATAATAAATTTTGAAGCAAATTCCATAGCATTTTCTTTGACACGCATAGTTATGGTGGGGGCCGCCCAGATTGTAGCGAAACCGCTCTATTTCAGATGTTAACGGTAAGTGTAGGTCGCGTAGGCGGTTCCGTAGCGTCGAGCGAGCCGGCCGGACTGAGTGACGTAGGTACAATCCTATACAATCACCCCCGTATTCAAGAACGATACGCATCGACAATATACAATCCAATTCAGAAACATTACTTCAAATTTGACGTACACGTACTCAGCTATTTTAAGGAATGCATTAGGTTTAATTTCATATCATCAGCACGGAAAGGGCGTGATGCATCCGAGTGATTGTATTGCCTTCTTCTGCCTTGAGCATTTAAGAAATACTTACCATTAAATGAAGCAGTCGTAGAATTCGAAAACCCTTTGCGTTCCTAAAGTAAAATAATGCTAAGTGTTGTATATGAATTAGATTGTGTTCCATGACGAACGCAAAGTTATGCGTTGCGTCCCAAATAAGTATGTCTCTTGGATACGGGTGTAAGTACAATAACAGTACAGTAACTAGTAGAAGCATGTAGCTCGTCTCTGCACGTTCAATACGTCTTCGGTGCATACTCGCTCAACCTTACCGTCCACGTAACAAGCGACTAGCGCTCACGACCTACGTTTATATTCGAAACCGACGCACACCCGACAGGTGTACACAATCGAGCGGCCATTTTGTGATGTTATTGTGTCCACAAAATGGCGGCTGACGCACTTAGATTGTAAGTACAGAGTATCTATTGAAGAGATGTTTTTTTTTTAATTTGTTTGGTACAAATGTTATTTTTTTGTAATTTTTTTTAATTACTTCGCTTCGCATTTAAAGTGTGATCATGCTTATGTTACAGCGTTTTGCATGTATACAGATGTCTGTGAGTATGCACAATTGTATTTTTTTAATTTAAAATTAGATGTTTGGTATGTAGCCTACTTGATAATATTTATTTTAGTTTGCAAGCAGCAATTATTTTGTTTTGTTAACTGTTTTATATTATTAGTATCTCAGTGAAAGGATTTTCTGATAACTGTTTTTTCCGTATTAGTATTTTTGTTATCGATACCTCGAACGAAGCTACATATCTATGCATATCACAATAATTACCAAACTTCTAAGTATTGTTAAGCAATTTTACAAAAATTAAAAAACGCGCATTAATATATAATATCTCCACTATTACACCAAAACTATAGAAATATAAGAAACATTACTTAGCTTATCATTTTTTTTAATTTAATAATGCTTTTAGATTATAATTTTTTTTTTCATTTTATTTTTTTATCGTTGACTCGGTTGTGTAAGTACTTATTTTATAAGTTGATTTCATTATCATTAACTTATTTTTGAGTTACTTGTAACTATTACATTATTGAATAAAACATACTTAACCGGCATTATAAACGACCAGTTTTATTAAAACAACTCATTTTAATAAAAATATTTATTTGGATTGTACCGATATTTCATTTTTTGTACCTCCAATAACCGCACACTCGCATATCGCGCGATGTAGCTCACATACCGGATTTTTTAAATTTTTCTGCGTAGTTGTAGCTTTTCACACGGTAATTTTCCCATTTATTATTTGTTTTCTTATACTGTACTTGCTACTGGATGCCCTCGATTGCCCCGAACCAACTAGTGTGAATGCCCCCTTACCTTAGTTAAAGATAGGCACTGGCTAGTAACGAAACTGCTGCCGAAATCTTTTAGTCAACTTCTACTAACGTCTATTTTAATACACTGGTAGTAAGGGCGTTCTAAAACCAAATTTTAACTGTCATAAATGTTTGGGAAAATTCCGAGCGACAAGAAATTGTGGTCGAATTAAAAAGGTAATAATTTAGTTTTGGAACGCCGCCAATCTAAATTTTAGTAATTGGCAACACTGAGCAGTTTGGTTGCGCGACACTAGCGCCGCGGCGGACGCGCACGCGTCTGACACGTCCGATGATGTTGTTTTGCAGCAAAAGGCGGACATATTGGCCGGCCGAAGGATTTTTGTCAATAATTATTTGGCAGAGCACCGACGGATCAGCGTGCAATCTGGCGGCAGCTCCATACCGGCGCTCAGCCCCGTCTCGCATCAGAGCGATGACTAAAACCACCTTAAACTAAGGGATACCAAATACATTCCGCCGATACAGGCCCTTTCATATCCGCCTGATCACTAACGAAACAACTATGGTATATATTGAGCGAAACGTATAGAACACAGCTTCGATATTTAAATTGCCTTTATATGTGTTTATTACTACTGCCATTACTATTTAAAAAAATTCTTAAAATACTAATAAAATAACGTTTTCGATTAAATAGCATTTTCAAGTCGAAGTGTAAATGTAGTAGATGGAGTAAGGTTTGTTTAAAACTAGCGTAAGAGAATATTAGACGATTCAAAATATTTAATAGTTTTAATGTAACTATGGTGCACCGTGTAGATTGACTATTTATAGCTATTATAACGTGACGAAATATTCCTTTTTATAATTGAGATTATAAAAGAGCCGTTCTCACATTGATTTATTTTTTTACCAGTAGATATTATAACTCATAATTTATGAGAGTTAATTTTTCTGTAAATATTCATAAATCTTCTGTCTTGTCTCTTTTGATAGGAATTGTAACTTTGTTGTATGTTGTACGAAGTAAAAAGTTTTATAAAGAAAATATTATAATTAATGTGCCATTTTTATAAAAAAAATCACAAAAATGTGCTAGCAAGTGCTTTTAAACGTTTCGAGGGAAGATAATTTAAATTTGCTTGTATCTTGTGTTTGTGAGGAATGCTTCCTGTTGTCGAGTTGTCTGTGGTTAGTTATTAGTATGTGTCCAACTGTTTCTGTGGCCTACACCATGTACATGTGCTTAGCGATTATGAATTAGCAAAACGTCAGAATATATGTGGACGACATAAGTGACAGATCTGTGTCTTGTGTCACTTCATACATTTTAGGGTTTCTAATTTCGTAGTTGCTACAAATATGTTACATTGTTTACTGGCCTTATTGAGTATACTACGTTCTAAGTAGATCTGTTCTTTTTCATTTAGTGAGTTCGTTTTTCTTTTTAACTATCTATTATCCGTTTGCATCAAAACTTTCTGTCTCTATGTTTCTTTTTGCATGAAGATGACAGAGTTTATACTATATCTCTTCTATATGTCGATATAATGCATGTTTTAGTGACCGAACAATACGTATTATTTAGTTTAGAACTACAATATCTTGAACCAGAGCACACCACACGACACTACTCTGTACTTTCTCTGTTACTTGTCTTCCAATCTTTTTCTTTTTCCTAACTTTTCTTTTCTTTAATCCCACTTGTACATTAAGCATTCTACAAGCAAATTTAAATATCCTTTGTACGTACTCAACGTGAGATATATCGATATTTAAATATGTTTCTATGTTATTTACAAGTCTAGTGTTTATATTAATAATGATTCCTAAAGTTTATCATTAAATGCACTTCGTGTAGTGAAACTTAATCATTGCCTGCTAAATAGGTTTTAAGATATAGATAACGAAATATTATTCTAAAATTGATATATTAAATTAAAGCGTGTTTTGGTGTACACCATGGAATAATCGTTCGGAAACAATTTATCCAAACTATGCTTGCAGTAGAACACCGCGTTAGAGTTTAAATTAAATAATTAAAAAATCACAAATTAACCAAAAAATGGAAGCATGATTTGCTAATACAGCCTATTGGTATGAAATACTGTCCTATATGGGTTAATTGAAGCTTCTTGTCTTATTAAAATTTAGTAATAAAGTACCTATATTCCAAAGTAACTTTTATTTCACACAACCGTACCGGAGCGCTGCACTAAAAGGTAACTGAAATGAGACATGTTTGTGTCGATGTGAAATGTTTGATTGGCGGCCGAGCGGCGGCCATGTTTGTCGTACGGTCGTATCGATGTTAGAATCGCTTTCCGCTTACACTCATCACCGAGCACAGTAGCCTAGCGCCCGGCGTCCACATCACGCTATTGGTGTTTAGAATGAGTTACTGACGTTATTGCGTGGGGGTTTATCAAGACTTTAAAGTTCACTTTTATAAGTCTTAGTAAAATTTCACGCAATGTTAAAAAAATATATGTTTATTAAAATTTAGTAACGCTTAGTAAATGCTTAGAATTTTAAGGATTTTGACGTTGTATCCACACGTTAAAGTAGCGTGCGAAAGTGAAATAAAAAATACGTATAAGTAGATGTTAATTGTAGTTATATAAGTAAGAAGTAGAGAGCTTTTGTTGTTAGTTAAATTTTTCCGATTAAACGTATCTGGTATGTGAGCGACTACGTTGAAAAAAAATAAATGTGCTTCATTAGTCGTATGGCATGGAGATTCGAAACTGGATAACACAGGCTGCGTGTGCGCAGCTCGACACACACATACAAACACACACGCACAAATGGTCAACGCACACAAATTCATCAAGAGTTGGACTCGATGTTACATACGCTTCAAACCGAGCTACTGAAATAACGTTTTAGTAGCCTTGCTCGATGTACAATACGATCCATGTTTATTGATTAAGTTTATTTTAAATTTTTTTTTGGTTTTTTTTTTATAATGTTCACGTTCATAAAATTTTATTGTTGTCACGGAGCCCTGGATGGAATTATGTAAAATAAAATATAATAGTTGTAAGTGCACAATCCATGAATGTGCTTTTTAAAATTAGGAGGTTCCCCGCGTTATATAATTTATGTTATCTACTCTATCTTTTGTTTCTCTTCTTTCTAAATCTATCCAATGCTTCGCGAGGCGCACTGCTTCGACTGTTCCTCAATACTACCTTCTGAACACTGCAGATTTCCACTGCTACAAATCCGACGCTATTCTACAATACATAATTTTTTGCACAATACTTTTTAAAATGTACAGAAATTTCAATCTTTGTCAATGAAATCCAATTCATTTTTTGTTTCTTTGTAAATCTGGAATATTTAAAAGTGCATTGGTTTTTATTTCAAAGCTTGATTGCTAGAACAGTTACAAAATTGACTTTATCGCTAAATATTTAAGATTGCGTGTATGTCAAAGGAGATGTGAAAAGCACACCATAAATTGTCTTAAGAATTTTGATTAGAAATTAATTTTAACGTTACTTAATTATGCACGTATTTTTCATATACGATTAAAATATATATTTGACTTAAAGCAAAAAAAAAAAAAATTTAAACGTGTCTTCTTCGCCATAAGCGATTAATTTTGAAATAAGATTATCTTCCTTGACATGATGGTCAATAGTACTGTTGGTAGTTCCGTGGAACAGCGTCGGAGGGCAGCACAGTCCCCGCCTCCCGGGGCACGCCTCCCTTCGTGTCGTGATCTTTTACTTCATATTCTTGTTTTTATTTTCTTTTCCATGAATCCCCATTGCACACGGAAGGTCATAGGTGGCGAGTTACAAGAACGCTTGATTCCGGTGCCCTACAGCAAGACATCTACCGATCAAGCTGTAAGATTTGAAAGAAGCCTGTTCCTTATCGTTTGTTCTTTACGTTTGTCCTTACAGTTTTGTTTCTACTGTAATTACTGTACTCTATACTTACAACTGTTTATCCGTTCTAACTTTATTCCCGTTTTCGTCTAACGACGCTGACCCTTTACTTTCACCGTTCATTTCCCGGTTTATGTAATTGTGTAGGTAATGTTTCCTTGTGTGTATGTTCGTTTGAAACTAATCGGTCAGTGTGTGCTTGCATGCTTCCCATCATGTGCACGTCTGAGGCATGCGCTGGTTTTCATATCGATGTGCTTGCCTCGATGTTTCTGTTCCTAAATGTTGTCGCATCACGCCCGCTCATTTACGTGTTAGTCGTTTTCAGTCGTCGATTATGTTGGTTTGGTAAGTTGTAACGGCCACCGGCTCGAAGGACCACATCGTTCCGGCTGCTTCGCATGAACGAGTAAGGTACTGAGATTTAGTCTGCTATGTGAATTGCAGACATTTACGAGAGGCTCACTTTTAGTATTTTAATATATCCCAATGAGGGTATATATAATCATCAATGCATTTCTGTCTTAAGTCATGCCTTTTTAAACACGTGTCAGAAATCTTTAAAGACACGAAAAAAATGGTCCAAGCAACCTACGAGTAAAATTTTTGTTACTAATGAAGTTCAAAATTTATCATTCTCACAAATTCCATCTCCGACAGATCATCGTAGAAAGCCTTACTAGACGCTCGCAGTATTTAATTAGATCCTTCGTATACGCAAGTTGTCCCTAGAAGCTGTACAGCATCATAGTGGAACTCCTGACATCAATCGGCTGTTATTTTTTTGTTGGCATCATCACACCCGCGGACGATATGCTACAGTAATGTATATATTTATTTGCCTCACATTTGCACTCAACCGTTATCCGTGGGGTTCCACCGCAAGCTCCATACACCAGGGATTCGTCACGGACGCGGGACGCTTCCGACATTGTAAAAAATGTCCAAACTCATCGTCGAAAAGCTTTTAGTTTAAGCTTAACGTCGTGATTCGATGTACCATCATGTATATGGGGTGTAGGGCGAGACATCGGCGACTGGACGAGGCGATCGCTGTAGCTTTGCATCGCCGGGGTAGAGCTTCGCGTAGCTCTAGAAGGTCAATGTCCAAATGCAGTCACAGAACGCATGCGCTACACGACACGTCTGTATTCAGAGAGGACGCGACGGAGGGTAGTTGTATCACCGCATGGCATGCTCGGCAGTGAACCGACAGTATCCATATCTGTGACTGGAATTTTGAAATACCTGCTTTCTCGCCTCTTTTCTATGGCTCGGTGTGCTTATATTTATGTTATTTTCGAAAAAAATTTCTGGATGTCTCCTTCTCATTCGACACTGTGACTCGTGGTGAGACAAAGTCATGTACGAAGAGCTTTGTTTTTTATTCACACCTTCCAATTGAAGTCGTAGATTTGTTTAGCCACGTGAGTGATGAATAAGAAGGAGTGACCTTCGATCGCCGACACCTGTTTCGCTCTGGCACATTCGTGGGCGCACTCCTACTGTGTAACTCTTTTAATGCCCTCAGGAGCGTCTAAGGTGGGATACACTATGCAGCACACTAATAGCACAATTTTGTTTTATAAATATTGTGAATTTTCATAAAACAGTGTTCTGCCATGAGACGTCCTCACAGTTAATAATTATGTTTCAAACAACTTCCTAAGGGCTATTTTAGTTTGGATATCGGTCCACGTTTGCGACGATTGAAATCGTATACCAGTATCAACCAGAATGGTCGTAAATTCTTGATTAAAACATGGAAGCACTTTGCTTTTGAGTATTCTGTGTCGCACTCCAGAATGTACATAAATTTTGTAGTATGTAAACACCTCAAGAAATCCCAAACTTAGTAAGTATTAATGGTGTAGATAATAAGGGTTCCCGGCGTTCAAGAGTAGCTATGTTAAGCAGTGGGCTCTAATTGGTATTGGTTTAGTCAGTATGAAGTGTTAATTCAAAGAATTATATCGCAAACGTGGACATAGTAGGAGTCTCTCAAACCAACTTGTAGCGACTACACCGTTGAAGTGACATTTAAAAAAACAAATCAGATTACCCTCAAATATAAAGAGAATTCGTTGAGTCATGCATGAGTCACACAACGGCTGGTCGCGTCCGGTGGATGAGAGTAGGCCAGAGCGAAGGGTGCGCGGTCGGCAGTGTGTCAGCGCGCTAAGCGGCTGGTGGCCGGCAGATCCGCGTGGTGAACGCGTTCCGGCAGGGGCTCGACTCGCGCGGGTCGCTCGCAGATGCGGCGCTGGCTGAGGCGCTCCGCAAGCAGACGGCGCTGTCCAAGCGCTACTCGCACTCCTCGAGCGTCGAGTGCGACAACACGCTCGCGCCGCACGACCTCGACGTCGAACGACTGTCGTCCCACTCGCACACGGAAACCGCCGTCTAACCCCCTCCCAGCCCCCTGCCCGCCCCCCAGCTCAGTATTACCGCGGCCGCCGCGGGGGACGCACGTGCACGGACGCTCCGCCGCTTTACCGACCGTGTAGATATTTTTTAATACCGAGGATTGTATCAGTTCCGAGCGCGGCCCGTCCGCCCGCTCGCCACCGGTGTATTTGAACATGAGTTGTTAACTAGTGTGTTTAATTATTCGATTGTTTTGAAAATATTTTATTATTATACGCGTCGCGACGCACCGCGCGCGTCTGTTGAACAAATAAAAATATTGTCTAATTATTAATTTTAGATTTAAGCGCGAGGACGAGCGAATGGGCGTGTGTTTTTTGAAAATAAAAATAAAAAATTCGCATAGAATCGTGTCATCTCTTACACGGAATGAAATGTTTTGTATTGCTTTTGTCAAAGACATGTTGTGGAGCGGCGGGGCGGGGCGGCGCGGCGGCGACTCATCCTTTTGTATAAAGTTGTTTCATTTGTAGCGCAGCATCGTCGTTTGTACGCCGAGTGATATTAGCGGCCGCGCGCCCCCTCCCGCCGGCGCCTTATATACTTAAACTAAATTATTGAACTATTAGTTAAGGCGTTTGTTATAAATTTCAATAACTTTTTTGTTTTTACGACCTTTTCCCCTAAATCTAAGTATACATTTAAGTCATATCTCGAAGCGTAGACGCATCAACCGAAGCAGTCTGTACACGAGAACAGAGAGCGCCTTCTCGCGTGCGGACCGACGTAGTCCACTTAAACATCTTCGAAATGTTTAAATAGAAATAAACATTAAATTGTATAGCTGAAGGTATTTATTTGTAATGCTAGTCTCTTACGAAACAAATACTAATTATTCAATTATTATAATGTACTTATTGATTATTGATAAATACTTCAAGTTTATTAAACAAAATATAGTCTACGATGTAACGAATTGATTTTGGAATTTTTTCTCTATGAGCAATAGCGAGGCGCGCGCCGCGGTTAGTTCGTCGCGAGCGAGTCGCGCGCCGGGCGCATGCGCTGCGCCGTGCGTCACATGCCAGGCGCCTTGCGGCATACGCCATGCGTCACACGCTATGCATCATACGCCATGCGCCGGGCGCCGACATAGGCGACGTAGGATCGCAGCAGTGGCATTTTCAACTTATAAATTAAGACATGTACTTAAAGGACTTAGTGAGGAACCGAGATTCGCACCGGAGCGGCCGACCGCTCGCCGCCCACTTGTTTTAGTAATAAATTATAATAATAAATCGAACGATTTAGCGAATCGGCAATGTTCAATTTTGTATAGAACGTTTCATAGTAGCGGTATCGAGAGTTGTTACGTTTCATTTGGAGCTCGACTATTAAACAATCTTGTAAGTAATCAAGTATTAGCTTCGGATCAATAAAGCCTTTTTAAAAAACTTAGTTAAAAATGGAAACTTGAAAGTTGTCATGTTTATAGTTGCGGTTTCGGTGATTTAGAGAGGCGAGAGGCCACGGTGTATATTGCTATATTTTGGTTGATATTCGTTACGTGCCAGTGTTTCCCGATGAAAGACATAAATTAGGAGCGTACTGTGACGTAACAGTACCTAACAATAAATTGTTTTAACAGTCTGCCACTAACCATCTTAGGTGATAAGTCCCATTGTTGTATTTTTCGTCTCACAATAAATGAAATCTATTTTATTGTTTTTACTCTGCAGTTTTATTTTACCCTTTGTACTAGCAATACGAATCGCAATGTATCCCTTTTTGAAGTGCCCTCTGTCTGCAACGTGAAGTTAACCGGTTTCGAGTCCCGGCTGGTGGAAATATCTACCAGTTATTCTGGAGTCACATGAATTTATGTTTTCCATGCCCCCCACGACACGGAATCCTGACGGGGGAGGGGTATAAGTGTGAAATGTATTTATTGAATAACTTTATTGAAATTAAAACGAAAAGAAAAATATGAAATATGATCACAACTAGCCTGGATAGCCTAGCAGATGAAGCAGAGATTTGAACGTTGGTCTTTTAAACGGGAGGTCCGGGGTTCGAATCCTGCGGCACGCAATTCTTATTTTCAGAGTTATGTGCGTATCAAAAGTTGATTATCACTTGCTACAGTGAAGGAAAGCATCGTGAGGAAACGTTAACTGAGAGGTCTCCCTTCTCGTAAGTTTGTGAACTCAACTAATGTGCACATGACCAGCGTGGTGGACTATGGCCTGTACCCCTAACATTGTGAGTGGAAACCCAAGCCTAGTAGTGGGACAGTTATGGGTTGCAATGTTAGTCTGGATAATACAGGACGAAATAGGAAACTTATTTCGTCAAATTAAATAAATGTACATCCCAAATGAACAGAACTTGGTACCCATATAGATCACGATTCTTTTATTCGGTGAAGTCAAGGACGAAGCTTTATCAACTCTGATCGCGGCTATCATTTTACATTCATTTTTTTGATGGAAAATCATTACTTTTTGAAGGAATAATTATAATATCTAGTTATATATTATAGTTAGATATCTTTGGACAACTTATTTACCTCCATCTGACCCCAAACTAAGCTTGTACTATGGTGATCAGATAACTGATAACATACATAGATATATACTTTTAAATACATACTTAAATAGATATTTCCATTACACACCCAGACACAGAGAACAAACATTCCTGCTCATCACAGAAATGTTTGACCTGGGTGGGAATCGAACCCACGACCTCCGGGGTAGTAGTCAGTTTCACTAACCACTAGACCGGCCTGTTAGATGCCATAATATTACATGAGTAGTTACTATAAAATGTAAATCGGGTGTATTCGAACGTCCTGTCAATAAAATTTGTATATTAACAGAATGAACTTATATCGTATATAATGTTTTGTTAGAGCTGAATGAATTATTACTTTAATTTTATCGCCATCCTACACCCAGTCACCGAGTCAGAAAAAGAGTTCTATTACGATAGTTTGCTAATGGGCGAGCTGGATAGAAAATATAGGCTATCTTTGGATATCGTAGAGTTAGGATAAAAGAATACCGTAGCCCAGGATCAAGAAGATGCTGCAGTTCAACACATCGACCACCGCTTTCAACACCTAATGTTATTACCACTCCCGATTCAAAGAGAGTGCCAATTAGCGTTGGGAACTCTGTTAATGGACGTCAAAAACAGAAAACTCCTATTTGCGATGACATTATCTTATGCATATTTTACTTTCATCTGCCAATTAGGGACTAATGCTTTTCTATTTACTCATTTTTTATTCTTACGTTTCTGGATTATGATTATCCCATCCCATCAGCTTATATGTGTCTTTTACTATCTTCACAATAGATAGAGCAGGATTTAAAACCCCAATAGATATGGCAGGATTTAATGAGGTTGGAAGCTCCAGAACCTATTTACTCTATATTCTTCTCCTCTTTTTTTCCTCGTCCTTCAGTCCTCTTCCCCATCCTTCGCTGTCACCCGTCCTGAAGTGGTATGTTGTTGATATATCTGAGTCAGTTGCTGCCGTCATTGATTCCAGTTACTTTAAGTTATTTTTGTAATGTACCGCTTAGCTTGTTTCTTTCTTTTCCCCTCCTATGTGGGTCTATTACTCCCTTATGGGTAGGCAACGCGTTAGTAACACCCCTGGTGTTATTAATTTCCTTGGGCGGCAGTGTTCATTTACCATCAGCTGAGATGGTGCTCGTTTGCTTGCTTTTCCATAAAAATTCAAGATATGACCACATTGATGTTGATGCAGAAAAATAATGCTTTTATTCCTAAATTTATAAAAGAACTATAAATTTTCAATTAAATTCTATGTAAAACTAGCCATGGTTCTTTGTGAAAATGCAACTTTTTTGCGAACATTTTAATTCTAGCGTCAGTAGTTTTAGAGCGATGTTAAAGAGTAGATAAAGAGAAAAAATACCTTGTTATAGTGGTTTTGATAATAAAACAACACATATTTAATGCTATCGAGATATTTATTGAAAATACTTCAATCAATGATTAAACATTGACATTCATTGTGATGCGAACAACCAACTGCCTACAAGTATTCGATAAATGGTTATAGTTATAGAAGTTACTTAAATCTAAAATCGAATAAGAATTCGTAGTGCCTTAACATTATCATTCCTTATTATGTAGTGTATATATGTATTATCAATAATAGTGACATTGAATCTAGGACATGAGACAATAAAGACGCCGTTTGTTGAAAAATTCATTAAAATGCATTCGCATTCGTGTCCACAAAAACATTCCCAATTCTTTATTGTCCCAAAATATTAGATTAAAACTACCACAACATTGAATAACGAATATTGGCATATAGTTTGAGCCTAAAATATCGTTTACAACATGTAATAATTAACTTGCCCACCAGATATTATCAGATGAAAACTTCAAAATACATACTTCTTAAAAAAAATATCACTGAGAACGAAGAATTTCAAAAATGGCAAAATGAACACTTGAAAAATAAAATATCATGAAGAATAAACAAACAAATACTTGGATAACAATATAACTAAAATTTAAAACATTTCAACATAACGAATCACTTGAATTTTCTTGACTTAAACATATTATTCGTTTAAAAGAATTTACTATGCAAGTGAATGAGAGCTCTAATAGAAAATAAATGGGTACAAAAAATGCATAACATGGGACGGATAGTTCACAGACTTTACAGTTTTCCAAGGACTGCTCTTGTCATTGACGGTCGGTGGTGGTCGCTAAAACATTGAACCCTTTTCTTTCATAACTTATTTATAGATTCTTGGGGGAAATTATGGATGACTAATTAAATAAAAGTGCAATCGTGGCCAAAAATGCCACTTTTCTTAAACTGCACCTCTACCATGCCGTGAACCAATAACCTTTCTGAATTCCAGTTGTTATGCTTGTACGCTTATTAAATACAGAGTGGGGTGTATTTTGATTGATCTCAAGCTTTACATTTTAATAGACTTTTTAATCGACACTATATAACACAAGCTGTTTCTTTCTTATTCTCGGCTTATACATATATGATGGATAACCTACATGATGCAGTCTATTCACTTCCCGAACTGCTATATAGGCCATACGATTGCGGACCAAAACTTAATAATCCAGTAAAAGAAACATATTTAACAAGGCAAATTCAGCACATTTAGTTTGAGTTTCTTATAGCAAAATCATGCAACGAATATGGAGCTGAATATTGTGTGCATCGATAAAAAACATATCTTTATTAATTTTGAATTTAGGTTAAGTATCATAAACAAATAATACAATATTAGTATGGTTATTATCATTGAAATAGTATAGAAATTCGTTTTTACGTACATATCTATAATATATTACATAAGGAAGGACGTGAAATTAAGCCCTGAGATGCTAAGATTATTCCCGGGCTCATGTGTATAATATATTTTTAAAGAACCTAGCTCTTTATCTTTTGTACTGCAGCCTTAGATACCGACATATTGCTAAAAGTTAATGAAATAAATATTTTTCGGAAAAATAAATAATCGTTAGCTGTAATTTTTCAAGAATCTCACCAAGGGTTAGCAACATTGCATCTGGCCTGTACATATCAAGATGCATTTTATCTTATAAATAACCTTCAAGAACCTGACTAAAGGTTAGCAACAACGCATTAAGTATGTTTGTTGAGATTGATTTTATCTTATAAAGAACTTTCAAGAACCTCACCAAGCGTTAGCAACATTACATCTGGCCTGTACTTATTAAGATTCATTTTATCTTAGCAACAACGCATCGAGTATGTACGTTTTGAGATTGATTTTATCTTATAAAGAACTTTCAAGAACCTCACCAAGAGTTAGCAACATTGCATCTGGCCTGTACCTATTAAGATTCATTTTATCTTATAAATAACCTTCGAGAACTTGACTAAACGTTAGCAACAACGCATCAAGTATGGACGTTTTGAGATTGATTTTATCTTATAACGAACTTTCAAAAACCTCACCAAACGTTAGGAATATTGGGTTTGGCCTGTAATTTTTAAGATTCATTTTATCTTATAAAGAGTGCACTATCTAATTACAATGCATAAGATCCAGAAACAACACCAACTAAAGGTAGCCTAGCTTTTAAAGAGCCACAATACCGATTACACTTTCTGTTACTTATACTGAAATTCTCCATTGAAAGTCAATCTTTCGTATGTATTGAATAAGTTGGGGGTTTAAATTATTTCCTTACCAATACTGTACATGAAATCGACAAGAAACAAATAATCCGCGCGAGCAGCGAGCATAAGAGCAGTCCTGGAAGAATATTATTCAATGACATTATAAAAATATGCATGATAAAAGTGAAATATCAAAAAGGTGACTAAGAGTTACCACATATCTAAAGTATTTATCGTTATTAAAGCCAAAGAGCCAGTATCCAAATCTATCCGCACTCACAGTTCGTCAGGGATCGAAAACCTCTTTCATATAAATATCACAATCCACGCTTCTCAATTTACTACTTAACATTACATTTTAAATTATATAAAAACTGTCTTTTTTAAGTTTCGGATGTAAATTTTTACTAAATCACAAAACCATTGAGTTTTGATTAACCTCTAAATTCCTGTTATAAATGATCTTTTAATTAATTCTTCTTTATGATATGGTAACCCTGTATCCGACAACTTGGTTATAAAGAGATGCAGAGAAAGAGAAAACAATATACAGAAAAAATGGTGATTTTAGTTTAATGAATGTAATGCTCAAACTCGATTTCAAAATGAACCTGTCTAATCCGAACAAAAAACCCTTTTCGTCCTTTTCTCGGCTATTTTCAGTAGTTTCCTTGTAAACTTTGATATCCCTAACTAATTATACTTTTTTTACAATTGAACAAATCTGTAAGAGAATTTCATCAAGTAATGGGATGTTCTTCTTCCAGTACTGTAGTAATTTAGTAGTATTGTCCTATTAAATAAAATGTTAGCAAAATTTTATTACATTTGAATATTTTTTTATATCAAATTCAGTTTTTGAAATCCAGTTTAACAAAAACAAAATTATTTATAAACCCTTAATATTCTTAATAAATAAGAAAACAGTCTTGTATTTTTCTATATCGAAAATTTGTAAAGAATTTGATATAGAACATAAAGCATCTTTAAAAAGTCGACCTGAGTTAAGCGTTCGTTGATACTTTTACTACCAATCGTACAAAACGGCCACGAATATGTATATCTAAATCAGATTTTAACAATTTTATGAAATTATAACAAGAAGAATACCATAAAAATGTTAACAAAACACAAGTATCAAAACTCAAACAATATCGCAATACTTTATTACAACAAGCACAAGTTAAGAATAAGATTGCGTTGCAATCATATTACACGAAATCTGGTGGTATTTCCAAAAGCACACATCGACCATAGACTGCTAATAACCGTTAAATATTTCAAAAGACTAAAACTAGAAAATACTCGGTTTCTGCACAGAAGTTCAATCAGAATCGTAGAATTCGCCTGGAGTACAGATTATGACTTTTTCCTTGCTCAGTCTGTTGAAGACTAGCCACATTTTGGGCTTCAGAGGATCCTTAATTTTGTTTTCCTCTTTCTCTCTTTTCTTCCTTTCCTCTTCATCCCTTTCCTTCTTTGTCTACAAAATATATTGTATTTGATAAATTTTCAGAAAAATTGTATTTGATAAAATTAAACTGATCAAAATTTAAACATTAAATTGACATATCTTAATTAAAAAATAAGCCTATATTACCTTGCCTTTCAAGCATTTTTCAAACAACTCGGGAAGAAAGCTAACTTTTTTCTTCTGCTCACGTTCCTTAGTCAACTTTTCTATGAAGTTCAAAGCTGTTTCCACTGTGGTAAATATTATATCGTGATCAACTGGCCCACGATGATACTTAAGACTTTTATGGTATCTCTTTATGTCTTCTTCGTATATCTCAATCTTGCTTATCTCAATATTAGTCGAATATTTACCAATATCAACTTCGTTTAATGGACGCGATTCCTCCGCAAAAAAGTCGGCGATCACCTTGTTTGTGCGTTTCTCCTCTTCATCGGTACCCTAAAGCAGACAAAATATATTATTACTTACTAAAGTACTTAAGTGCCAAGGAAAATAAAACAAATGTTATGTTATGTCGGTATATGTAAAATAAAGTCGGGTAATTTATTCACCTTAAATAGTAAAGTTCCCAAATCATCTTCTGGTTTTGACTCTTCTAACCAATTTTGCAAAGTTTTCTTCGAGTCAGCATCCAGGTTATTAGCTAAGGGGTCATTCGCTGGTATTCCCTAAAATTAAAATGCAATTTAATTTTCTTTGAGTACCTTGAGCAATAGTCTTATAAAAATTGTTGCGATGGAAAATCCTGCAATGTCGTAACAAGATTAGACATTTTTACGCATTTTTACGCCATTACACCCTAGCCCACAAGTATTCCTATAAATGTATTTTTAACACTCTTTTGGATTGCAAGGAAAACCTGTTTATAAATATATTTGTTTTTTGAGATGGATTTAGTTCGTTTTTTTCTTTAGCTATTAAAAAAACATAGAGTGACTATCCGACACATCCTATTATTTAGAATTTTTAGTCTAACACAAGTAAAATGACAACCTGTAATTGCTCAATACAATGAGTTACAAAAATCAAAAGGGAAAAAGTAAATAGAGAAAATTATAAAATCATTTAAATTATTAGAGTACACATACCAAGCTATCCTCAAAAAGTCCTGGCCAAACGTTCCATGGGTTCTTACGCGGCTGTGCAAATACCGGGAGAATTTCTGGGTAAGAAGTACTTGCTGCATCTTGTACATCAGTATTAAAGTCATTTTTTACGATCGTAATCGGAAATTTGGGCTAAAACATTTCAAATGTGAAAGCTAGTTAACCACAAAAACAAAGTTGTGATAATTAAATATAAAAACAAGCAACGACATTATGATAATGAAGCATGCACAAGTATCTGGTAATAATATTTTTTTTACATTTTATAAGTTAATGCTTGACTACAATCCCACTTGATGGTGTTGGTTCCACGGTATTGTTAAACATGGTTGCAACGACTGAAGTCAAAAGATTACCTTGGTTTTTGTTAATTGAAATAATGAAAACGAATTAAAAACTCTACTAATAAAATTAATGATTGTAATTATTCATACCTCCTCGATACCTTCAAATTGATCATGAGTTGGTGATATTGGTCTAGCAAATACACCTTCCAAGCCTTCATATGAAACATTCGCTTTGGAAAGCTTATGTTCATCTGTTACGTCTTTCAGCATTTCTGCGAGAATCTGAAATAATCGACCAGAAGGCGCGAATAATATTACCATAATAGTATATCTTTAAAAACATAAGTAATGGAAAAAATATATCTTGGAGCCGACAAAAATCGCGAAACAGATCAGTAGATCTCATCGTCTTCTATTCACATATATTCGATGTTACACTTCTCATGGGCACCCTGTATAGAAATATTTAATAACAAGTAAGTAATTTATAGATTGGTTCTCAGTATTGTATTGTCTAACCTTTTCTTCCAAAGAAAATTCATTTTCCATAATAGCTTCCATGGTTGCTACTTTTAAGTCAGGTATTTTCAGAGTTGAAAAATTTTCAGAAGCTAACACTTTCTCATTGTTACCCTGAAAAGGTTTAGATCGTTAGAAGTATAATCAGTAGCTTCCTTAACAATATACATTAAATCTTAACCTAAGCTTTGCATATTAGATATATCAGTAAAAACCAGATTAAAATAGGATCGGGCGATTCAGACATTAGTTTGAACAATGACATACTTACAACTACGAAAAAGTTTAAAAATTTATCAATATCTGTGCGTAATGTTTGATTATGAATACACATATTTTTAATACTCTTGAATATTTTCAAAATTACCTTGTTTTTTAAAGGTTTAATCGGTTTGCTTTGTATATCTGTTGTTATGGGGGACTTCACCATATCAATTTTAACATCGCTTGTCCACAATGGATCAAACTGCTCCAAAATACGATGCTTTTCATCCGTCAAAATCACCCCAGGCTTTAAATCCAGCTCGCTCTTAACCGAAGTCGCAGTAACTTCTTCATTTTTAGTTGAAACGGATTCCTAGAAATTTAAAATAAAACGCTTATCATTTCACTAAACAAATCTCACTATTGAATAAATAACAATGATCCAGATAACTAAATAATGGCGAAGTTGACCTCTAAAAAGTAACACGACCATTTGTGAGTTACTTTAATCAAAATATTACTATTCATTTCATCCCAATTAACTTTTTTGAATGGCGAATACCGATAAATATTTCCTTAGCTATCATTTTCTGAATAACTACTATTCATTTTTTTAGTCTTAGTAGTATAAGCAAAGATTTTAGAATAGAAAAAAGCATTATACCAAATTATACCTATACTGAATGATTACCATAATAATATGTAATGGGAGCAAGACAGTTTATTAAAGTATATGTCACATTTTAAATAGTGATTTTGATTCGATACTTTGGTGAGTAACTACGATACTTTTTCTAGATACTACTCCTGAGTAAGGAATCGATATTTACTATCCATGCCGAATGCAGCTGCAAGTTTAAAATGGCGTACACTGCTTCAAGGCGAGGCTTCGACGATATACACGAAAAATTTTACCATTTGAAAGACATGTACGTCATTTTGTTTTCTATTTTTTCTTATACAATTTATCTCGCATACGAAAGAGAGAGATACATGATCTCAACCCATCAGGGCCCAGTACTGAGCACGAGTCTCTTCTCTGAATGAGAAGGTTAAGGCCATAGTCCACTACGCTGGCCAAGTGCAGATTGGCAGACTTCACACACCTTTGAGTTTTGCAAACTCCCCGTCATGCAGATTTCCTCACAATGTTTTCCTTCAACGTTATAGCGAGTGACATTTAAATGCTTAAAATGCACAAACTCCGAAAAGTCAGAAGTGCGCTCCCTAGGATTTGAACCCGGACCTCCCGAGTAGGCGGCCGATTCTTAACCACTAAGCTATCACCGCTTTAGAGAGACACATAAATGTATATTTTATTGGTTTTTGTTCATACTTAAAAGTATTCTGAATGCCTTAAATTAATTCTCCAATTATGCTACATAATTGTGAACTAAGTACTTCTGATCGATATTTCCGGTACGAATTCTGTATTAATTCTTTCAATAGAACGTAATCATAACTAAATTTTAAGTTGAAAAAGAATAAAATTAGCCTCATTCTGCGATGTGCACGTAACGCCAAAACTTTTTTTATTCCTGATCTTTTAAAATTGTTAAATAAAATACTGCTTTGTGGAAAATGGTCTATAAGAGTTGTAGAGTTAAAATACCGAAAATTACGTTTTTGCAGTTAAAAAGATTTTTTTTCTATTTTTACAAATAAAAAATTTGGATACTAAAGTACCGACAGCGGATCAAGACATCTACATGTCATAAACAAATTAATTTATTTATACTAAGTTTTACACGAAATTCACAAAGTCGATAACCTTTCCGTACCAAATACTAAACAAGATATTAATTAGGCTTCTTCGTCTATTGTTTTGCTGTCGTCTTTTGTTACTCGTGTTTATTTGTATAGTTCTGGATTTTGACTCAGATTCATTGTTGGACTCCTAGACTTCGCTTGTTAATGATAGTTGTCGTAGTTCCATTGAATTCTCTGCGTTTACAGTGGTAACAGGGCAGACCTTTCGTTAGACTTTAACCACGACTACCCCTTGGTCGTATGAGACGTAAAAATATGCGTCCTTAAAATTACTTTTTACATATCTCACAAAAACCAATAGTGGTTAAAAACATCATCAGTAACAGGAAGAAAAATTAAAACGAAAACGACAACGGAAACGACAAAAATCCCTAAAAATACAAAATAGATGCCCATCGTCCTATATTAATACCCTCGCTGGTACACTAGTCATGTTGCAGCCTGTACAAAATTAAGAAATAAACGATAATATTTGATGCGTCTACGTTATAACTATATACTTCACGTTTAACTATCACTTTTTTCTTTTAATAATGATAAATGGTCATGTTCATTTTGAGTTGGGTCATGTGCAATTTTCTCTCTCTTTAGAAAACCCGTTTAAAAATATAGGAGGAAGTTTTTAATATTAATTAATTTTATGTAACAAGTTGTGCACTTTATATTTCTCAGGATTGTCAGAAGTTGGTTTTATTTCCTCATTTTCTTGTTTCTTTTGTTGCCGAAATTTCTTTTTATAAAATGATTTTTTCTTCTTCCGATTGATAACACCCATCTTTCCATCCTTAGTTGATACATTGTTAGATTCGAGAGATGAATCACTCTGTAACAACGACCTAATTAATAGAGTATATTAATTTACATTTACTTAGTACACTTATTTCTATATGGTCTTACGGTAGTTCCCAGTTTCAGAAAATAAAATATATATTAATTGTTTATTTTACCTCACTCTCCTTACAATCATGGTACTCAGAGCTGATATTCTCTTCATCGTCACTGTCCTTAGCCCTTGGTTTGAATAAATTGTTTATAAAATCCATTTTCTGGGCAGGGCTTTTTTCTGATGAATCAGAAACCTGCCAACGATAGTTTAAAATTGTAATGATAACAAGTGCTTCGAAACATTAAACAAAATTTATATAACTAGCACGCTTATATTTCGCTTATATGTGCATACATTCGCAATATGTGCATAGCATTTAGCCGTTTATATTTGAACTACTTCTGTTTTTACCTGACCAATCACAATTGTATGAAAAATCACACAACTTAAATGCACTAAAACCGTCTGTACATCGACAATGTAACAAGTTTGAATCATCACAGGGATTGACTGGTAGAGAATAACAAAGAAATGAAGCCGCCCATTGTACTTAATGTTTTGAATTTTCAAAAAAGGATAAATCTCCAATAAACAAAATACAATATTTTACTTATTGGCTTGTCGTACACATCTCGACAGTTTTTTTATTTATAGTAAATTATTAATCAACGTGCAGAATCACAGTTGTACAAATAAGAGGCGGTTTGGACACGGCTTTACGTAAGATGTTCGAAATAATATACTTGCATGGATTTTTTAATATTACAATGAACAGACGCCATGCATCGCCCAGCATCCATTTGATTCAAGCGACTAACAAAATAATAACCTAACCTCAGGTCCTTCGACATCAATGTTGTTCAAAGTATAGTGTAATCCCCGCTTTTACGTTTCTTTTAATTTTTATGTCTTTGCCACCAAACAAACAAAACAAAAATCAGGAGAGGAGGTACTTATACAAGAGAAACGAGTAGGAAGAAAACAGATATGAAGAAGAATTTACAAAAATACTAAATACATTGGCTGAAAAGTAAAATTACAAAATATAGAAAAAGCCTTAATGAATCTGTCTGAACCACAAAGGTCCAGGGACATAATTTGTCAGTATTACGTACCTCTTCAGGGACGACTGGAACCGAATGTTCTACTAGTGCGTAGGTGTCGTCTGTGAGCAACACATAATTTTCACCCTTCCGTGGCTTTTTTACCTAAAACAATGAACATCATTATTTTAAGAAAAGTTACGACATATATAATATAATCTATTGCCTAATAAATATTAACCAATAGAGCAGCTTGTGGCGATCTGTTGAACCATTTGTAATAATAATAATAATATATTTATTTCGAGTAATAAGGACCCATATATTTTAGTATTACAATTACTTAGTTCCTATGTTTCCTATTTATGAATAATTAAAGAAAAAAGTGATTATTAATTGTTTGATTTGTTTTAATTATATTGATTTATTTTAATCATTGTAATTATTGTAATAATTCACGTATAATTATCAGTTTTCTGTTTTATAACGTAGACGCTACAGATATTTTCATTTACTTCTTAATTTTGTATAGAGTGCCCCATGTGTAGTATACCGGCGAGGGTATATAAATAGATTACAATAAGCATCGATTTTTGTATGTACAGTGTTCAGCCATTTTTGTCGTTCCGAGATACGACGGATTTCTTTCAGGTTTTTTCTTGTTACTGGTGATATTTTTAACATTATTGGTTCATGTGAAATATGTAATAAAATGGGTGCTTGTACTTATAAGCGCGTGAGAAGTTATACTTCTTTGGTATCATTAAAATTTTTATAATAAATCAGATAATTGAATTTAAATTTATTCCTTAATTAGAAAGTTAATAGCCCAAAATAAAAGATCTACTACATTATCTTCACTTTTAATATACTCTAAATCAAAAGTGTATGCCAGTAAAAATAAAGCATGACGCTGCAATCTATTTACTGTTAATACATGAACGCCAAAAATTGCCAACAAAGATTTATTGTCCATACTTAAAATAAATGGACGACCATACAGATAATGGTGGAACTTCTTGACTGCAAACACGATAGAAGTACCTTCCTTCAACAAAGTTGTTCTAAGGATGAATTTTTAAATTCTGTTGAACAGTAGGACAACACGAATCCGGTATCCAATTAGGTCAAGTAGTAACATAGTTATAAGTGTTAAATATTTTATTTTCGTTTAGTTGGTAAGGAATGTGGTACATGGGTCACACTAAAAGTTTTGCACTTCTAGCTAATCGAAACTATTTGAATTTCGAATGTAATATTTTTAAAACGTTGCAACCTTCTTGGTAATAAAAAAAAATTTGCGGGAAATCATTTGTCAATTGTTTTTACCACACATCAAAGTTTTAGATCAATATTTAAGAGCGATGATTTTTCATGATTTTTAAAGCTCTATATCCGCGCAAGACTGTGCAGCTCGTTTCCAAAATGCTTTAGGGAGAGAAGCACCTTATTTGGGCATCGTGAGGCGATGGTTTGCTGAATATGAGAGAGGTCGGGTTTCTTTTCATGACGAATTTCGTGAAGGGTGGCCTTCAACTGCCGTCAACGAAAACAATATGGCTACTGTTAAACGGCTAATTGAAGAAAACCCTCGGATTACCTATGAGACAATTCAAGGGCTATTAGGGATTGATAAGAGCCAAATTCAGGAACTTTTAAAGAATTAAAACTTTTTTGTTGTCATTGGATCCCTCATGAACTAACAGCGAAAAAAAAGCGGGCTTGCGTGGAATGGTGCTCACAGATGCTACTGAAGTATTCGGACATTCTAATGCTGTTTATGACATTGTCATAGGAGACGAAACGTGGATTTATTGCTTTGAACCCGAGAAAAAACAGCAATCTTGTGAATGGGTGTTTGAAAATGAGAACAGACCAACAAAAGTGTGGCAGGCGAGAAACGTTGGTAAAAAATGATCGCGTTTTTCTTCTCAGTTACGGGTCCCGTCTGCACAATTCCACTTGAAGATCAAGAGTGTTAACGCCGAGTGGTATTCTACCATTTGTTTACCCAGGGTTTTACAAAAAGTTCGCCAAAGACGACCAAAAACAGCGTTCTCCTATATAATACATAACAAAGCTTCTTTACCCACGGCCAACAAAACAAAATCCTTTTTAGTTTCCGAAAAAGTACAACTCGTTACCCATCCTGCACATAGCTCCGACCTAGCACCCTGTGAAATCTGTATTTTCCCCAAAATCAAAGATTTGATGAAAGGTTTTACTTTTACCAACTCCGAAAAGGCAGTGATAGCGATCAATCAGCACGTAGATAACATGCCTTCAGATCTGTGGCCCTCCTGTTTTAAAAAATGGTTCGATCGAAAGAAAAAATGTTTAAAATGCAAAGGAGAGTATTTTGAAAGGCAATAAACACAACATTTAGGTTATAACATGTTTTTTTTAAGTTATTAATATTTTTTTGTGTGACCTTCGTAAATGAAACCTTTGTAACTTGTGACGCCATCTAGTAAGGATTGGTATGTACTAACTGTGAGTGATGAACTATAGAGATGTGACTGACTTATGACTGACACTCTCCGAAAACGTTGTTACATTAATAGGTTATTGGCCCAAAGCATTTATTTTTTATCATAATTTGTAGTTTTTCACGCAAAAGTAATGTAAAATCGTGTTATGCAGGGTTGGCAACATAAAGCTATAAAAATGACAAAGAACTACCAAGTACAAGTTCCTAAACTGAAGGGGCGGAAAACTTGACAAAGATCCACTTCGCTGCGAAGAACTTTCTTATTTTAGAAAACTTGGAGCATTATACTAAACCAGGTGCTGAGAAAATAATAGAAGCCGCCAATGACACGAGAACTAAATCCAAACTAATTATGATTATCGACAGTGCGCCATATGTACACCTCAAAAAAGTGAAAACTGTCTTATAACTATGGAATACGTTAAAGTTTTAATGATTCAGGTTTTAAACGGAAAATATCTCTATTACGTAATTTAATATTGTCGCGTAGATTCAACTGCTAACGAATTTCGACGCAAGCTGTCAGAGCGACGTGGCTCTGTGGGAAATGGTCGGACTATCGAAGCTGAGGTTCATAGTTCGAACCCCAAGTTTTATGTTGGTTTTTATAGTTTATAATTTTATACAGAATGGAAATTTCTAGATTAATCTGGA